>CAIGRB010063298.1:0-14404 GCA_903798255.1 Fraxinus quadrangulata
TTCTACCTCCTATTTTTTATGAAACATATTTCAAGTTTTGCCATCTGAAAGAATTATTTATTTTAGAACTTAATAAGTAAATATTTGAAGCTTGGTGAAACGTGCACTTTTCGGTTGCCTTAATATGGTGATGGGAATGGGAGTTGATTGCGAGTCTTCCTTGTACTGTTTCGAATTTGTTGTCCCATTGTTTCACTTCATTACATTTTTGACACATTGACACATAACTCTCAACAAATGAGAACACAAGAACCCATTTTCTAACGCAACAATACACTGCACTTTAGCATCTTCCCATATTTTTTAAAAATGAAAAAATATAATAATAATAAAGTCCGAGATAAAATATATCAACTTCATAGAAATCTTCATGTTCCAAATGTTTGACCTGTATTATGCTTCAAGGTTTGCATGGGTTCCAAGAGTATATATTAAGTGTGAGGACGTGTCTCTCTCTCTCTCTTGTTTATGTAAAAGACGACTTGTCATCGGAGTCAAAAATCTTTATGCCAAACTGGAAATAAAAAGTACTTTCCTAAAAATTCTTTCGAAAAAGTTACGACTTTTAACTTGCTCAAACTGCCATTAATCACTTGCAGATTTATCATTATCAAAGTTCGGTTCTTGGTGGTATCAAAATTTTAAATTTAACTAAAGTGCTATCTCAACGAGTAACTTTTTGAACAAAGTGTCAATATATATTTGGCAATTTTCCATGGGACGTCCCAAACTTTTTGAAAATGTGCAAATAGATCCCCCAATTAAATTTACAACAACTAAATTTGAAAGCATGGTGGGCCTAAGCTCTGTTGAATCAGACAACTTTATTATTCTTATATATTTTTGGTGTCTGTTTCCTCGAGAGGCATTAGGGTCCCCCATACTGGCACCCTCATCATCCTCTTCCATAATGAGGCTCATCTTTTCAAGATTTAGGATTACGACATATTTGCATATAAGTTCACAAGCTTTTTAATATGTCATGTTAAACTAAACCATACTCCACAAGATTCATGAATATCAAGAAGTTAAAAACTTTTTGTTTATTGCACACACTACTTGACATAAAACCCCACAGTAATTTATATGACCAATAAAACCAAGTGATGGGAGTAATTCCACTCATCTGTCCACCAGTCCAGATCATGAATGCTCTGCAATTATTTGGTACAGCCCTACGAGAAGCCCATTATAATCTATGCAAAGAAAACTGTTAAAGCATAGCCACTTAGAATGGAATTGTTTGATTCTCCTCTCCAAACGAAGGATTGCCTGCTGATTTAATCATGTAAAACATCCCTTGTGCACCCTTTACTTTTGAGCCATAGTTTCGAGCTCCTTTCACCTGGAAATTAGTAGATGAACTAAGAAAAGTATGACCACATCATGAAAAGAATACATCTATGAAACGACACTGTTATGATACTAGATTAATCAGACACAAACTGTCTCCAGCACACATTTTGTCATTCAACGTGATTCATGGGAATTAATGTAAAAGAAGAAAGTTATCGAGGATAAGCAAATAAAAAAATGTGGGTTTCTCAAAGGAGGAAATCAGACATGAGACCCTTCCCAAGACGACTTGTTCATCCTTCCAAGAGAGATGAAGTGAAAAGAAAACTCAGTTATGGAAACATTCAAATTTGCCAAGTCTACTCAACATCTATAGATGTTTGTTTCGAAAAACTAAATAGTGAAAGAAGCTTTAAAAATTCTTTTCTTTTACCCTAACTCTGAAACAACAAAATAACTTTCTTTGCCCATGATATATAAGCAGCAGCATCAATAACATTTATTATATAAAAAGAAAATAAAGGGCAGGAATATACCTGTAGGTATCACAACTCTGTTACAAAGAGTTTAATCCTTCACCAACGTGAAAGGAGCCCAATCAGAACTCCCTTTTTATGACTTTCATCAGGCATGCAAATCTTTTAAGTGTTCTTGGAACCCCTCTGTTAGACTTAATTTGATACAAGTGTCAGATATCGGTCCATCTAAATGCCATGCATCGAGTCCTTGATGCAGGTACAGCAAGGTCACACGTGATCTTCCTATCTTACCACTAACATTACCAACCACCCAAAATAAGGCTCTTCAATAAAATTAAATCTCAAATGTCCCATTATAAAGATCGCCTGAACTAGGCATGCAGATATTTGAATTTTCATGTCCACTGTAGAGTTTAGTATATCTCAATCTCTCATTCCTGAGTAGATCTGCCATACCCAATTTATTTCCACCCTGCACCTCATTCCACCCATCCCATTGACCATTGGACGCTATTGCATTTCTGGACTGAGGGATAGTGGATTGAGAAAAGGGAGACAGATTGTTGACTAATCTTTGCTCCATAACCCCAGAAGGAATTCCATAAGCATTCCCAAGTGACGAAAAACCACCCTCCAGGTCAGCGAATCTCTGGTTCTGATGCAGAGGAAGAGATCTTTGTAACAAAGATTGCAATCTTGATTCTTCAAATGTGACTTGAGGAGAAAATTTTGATCTCATGTCTAAGCTTGGGCTGTTCAGACCACCTGGCAGCATCCCCTTGCCAACTGCCAAAATTGCAGGATCCATAAACTCAATGTCTCCATTATCGATTGTATGACCGCTTGGTGGTGCTTGATACTCATTCCTTAACAAGGAAGCATCAAGTCCATGATTTCCTGCAGAGAATAGAACAAAATCATTACGCAATATCCAATGCAAGTAAACCTAAAAACAAGAAAGTACTCTGCATAACTTTACCAACCGGAGCGTGTGTCCGAAATCTGCTCTGCCCTCTCATAATAAGTAAAGCCTGGGGGTGGTGCCCTACTGGGAACCGAAAACCCTGGAGGAGCACATATCTGAGGTTTTGAAACTGTTTCAAGACAAGGAAAAGAATGTTTGAGATGGAGGAATTAAATAACTGAATCGTGAGGAAAATATGAAGGGGAAAAAAGGTTGCCTCTATTTTGGGGTTTTTCTGTTCCAAACCAACAATTCGAAGTCAAGCAAAGCTCAATCCAAAGTAATCTAAATAACAAAATAAACGAATAACCAAAAACTATATTTGTAGCTCTAAAGCTGGCTAATCAGTGAGTTGACAGCGGCAAAACATCAATATGCCCATTCAGTGTCTAGATAAAAGCTGCTAAAGGAAACATGAATAGGAGGGAACGTGCACAAGCATAACCATCAAAATCTAAATCATATGGCAACTATATTTCCAGAGAACATGATTTCAGATGGAATGTTCACTTTACAGAGAGGTCAATGTACAAGGAGACAGTTTTCAAGACAAAGGGATCGAAAATATCTAAAGATCCAAAGAAAATGAAAACCAAGTGAAAGAAATAAAAATAAACAATAGCTCACCTAAAAGCTTGTTAGAAGATAAATTAGAATGACTGCTGGCAAAAATATCTGATTCCACACCATTAAATGCTGAGAAACCTTTGGAGTTACCAAACTTCTCAAGATGGAAGTTCTTGGTGGTGGAATCATGTACAAAAGGGAGCTGTTTAAAGGATTGCTCGACATAATTGATAGATGGTCCAAAGTTAGATACGTGTCTCCTGGGTTCCTCCTCTCTAGCAAAAGAAAACCTTGATTGATTGCTACTCTGAACTTTCAATGTACTTGGCACTCCGAATGACCCTTGCTGTTTATCCGTTTCACCCAACAACTTAGCCAGGTTCTGAGGTGAAGTCAGCGGCTCATCCCATGAGTCAAAGTCCAGTGACAAGATATTCGATATTATTCTGCTCTCCCTAATATCATCTGCAGCATCACGGCCTCCACTGGCTACTTCCCTTTCAAATCTTCCTAAACACAACCCGTTATCCTTGTTTGGAAACGAATAAGAATATTTATCATTATTAACAAACTCAGAAGTA
Organism: Fraxinus quadrangulata; assembly: GCA_903798255.1. NCBI lineage: Eukaryota > Viridiplantae > Streptophyta > Magnoliopsida > Lamiales > Oleaceae > Fraxinus > Fraxinus quadrangulata. The sequence goes on from CAIGRB010063298.1 coordinate 3,888, forward strand.
TTGATCAGATTATTGGAATGTCCATTAGACACAATAGGACCGTCCAAAGCTGGAACTATCAAATTGTCTTTCCTATTCACAAGTTTCCCATGCAGGTCAACACTGATTGCACCATCCGAAATATTATGCTGTGAAAAATGAATATTAGAATGCTTTGAAAGACCAGAAGAGTGTGAGAAATCTGGTACATGCCTTCTATTAGAAGCAACCTCAGGATCCTCGAGTCTTTTGCTGTCAAAAGATAACAAATCAGCTAGAATCTCATGTGAGTCAATTTGCAGAACTTCTGTCTGCATTCCCGATCTCAGATCTGACTGAATATCTGCGACAAAAACCTCATCAGTCGATTTTGCAGATTTTCCAGGCAGCTGAGAAGTCAATGGTTCTCTAAGGTGCTCAGAGTAGTCATTCTGAAATTGTTTATGTCTAGCAATGCTCGTTGACATAATATTAGAAGATACATTCTCAATGTTTCCATCTGTGGTGTCAAAGGAATCTTTGTCTAAAGCAGGTCCACAAGACTTTAGGGATAGATCAAAAAACTTAGTAGTATTATGTAAATTGCTGGCATATCTACCCTTATTCTCAGACGTATGTTGGCCATCTAGCTGCCTGTTTATAGGTGAAGTAACAGGAAGTGTAGACGTGGAAAAACTCTCAGAAGCAGTATTTATGCTATCTGTTCTTAATTCATTTTTAACAGGTTCTACAGTTTCCAGTTTGCTATTTTGTTGAGTTGTGTTGCTTTCTTCACTGGGATCAAACTTCTTTCCAGTATCACTATGCAAAGTAGAAACCTGACTTGGGCTTGCAACTGAAGTAGAAAATGTCACTGGACCATTGCATCCATCAGGTTTCTGCTCAAGTGTTCCAGTGGAACACAGTATACTTGTGGATGCGGGCTGACTATTGGAAGCGCGAATTCCCCTAGTTAAACCAATTGAAAGATAAGAAACTGTATTGAATATAATTAAAAGAGATATATCAGCGGATGACATACCACAAGGCTCCAGCAGGAAGAGAGGCGGATCCACTATTGGGTGCCGAAGCTCTAACACTGCTCACTGAATTCTGCTAACCAAGTAAGAAACCTCATTAGCATGGAAAAAATCAGTGTATTTCAGCAGTGATCACCATTCAAATCAGGATAGCCACAAATACAATGCAAATTAAGTGCTTGCTTAACCAAGCAAAAGTGCTTATAAGCAATAGGTACCAAGGAATGTGTGGTTAAAGAGTAGGCAAAAGTTGTGGGTCCTACAAAATAGAGTTTGACCAGCTTATAAACAATTATAAGCTTTGCCAATCATGTAGTAATCCTCAACTTATTTAGTATCAAAATTATTAAACACGTTGGTTAGCTAATAGAGATGTTTTGATGAAAAACTTTCACTGATACATACGAAAAATGATTTGGAGAGTTCTCCGAGTTGAAAGTAGCATAGAACAAGAGAGAGAAGAGAGAGAGAGAGAGAGAGAGAGATCTTACATTTGTACAAGTAGCAGTTCTATTTGAAGGCTTTCCTGAAGAATCAGAGCTGTTATTGAAGTACTCATCTGCTGGTGGTGGTAACATACTTCCCGAACGGCGTTGCATACTATTCGTGGCATCAGTGATATGCTGAACTCTACTCCTTTGCAATCATTAAGTTAATTCACTATTCGACGAATGGTCACAGGAGACGAAACAAAAAATTTCAACCAAAAACTAGAATATATTGATTAATCAACATAGGGATACATGGGAATATCTGATCATCACAAGTTTCAAAATCTAAACCTGAAGAAAAGAAACCACGTGGGGCCAAAGACGCCATAAAACTGAGGTGCTGTAACAGCGTCTTCTTCAAATAGATGTGCATTTAAATAAAAAATTGTACTACTTCAGCCTTTACAAGGAAAATTAGCCTCGGTTAAAACTTTAAATCTTGATTTACATAATACTGCTACACATGTCACTTGAGACCCTCATGTGTACCAGTGCCACAAACCGAAATATTATGATCTCAAAGGATTAGTTCCATGAGAAAACAATTCAACATCATGTCAATTATTTAAATTTCCAAACAACTCTGCTATTTTAATATGAATTAAATAAAAACTTAAAGATCCAGAATGACTCAATTACAAAAACTAAATTAACTAGGCCAGTTGCCGCCAAATCCACTATTTTACTATAACTTAAATAAAAGGTTAAACATCCAGAATGACACAATTACAAAAACTAAAGTTCACAAGATTGATTTGCAAAAAGGCTTTGATAATTATAAAGGCTAGCTACCTAATTAAAATCTGCAGAGCATTATTTTGAAGAGCTAGGCAAGATCTAAAAACATTAACAGCTGCTTTCCAAGTATAAAAAATATGCATCAGATATATGAAACATTTCCTAGTTTCATCACCAATGATCAGGAAGAAAACAGTCAAACAACACTAACTGAAATACCGGCCAATAGGGTGAGCAACTTGTGACAAGAATTTTGTTGTTAAAAGAAAACTTTTATAGAGTACATAGAAAAGATATATAGAAATGAACCAATCAATCAAACAAAAGATGGCACCAGAAAATATTAGCTTTCTTGAAAAAAAAAATCAGAAAGATTCCAATATGCAAGAGAAGGTGAGGAAGTGAGACAAGCCTGTTCTAGCTTAAAAAGTAAGCAACTCAGATTATGGTAGTTGAGATCGTTCGGAGATACCAAACAGATGAGGTCACATCCAGTCTACTAAGTGACGCAAGATGCAATAGGGGAATTATAGAAGGGGAAGGGAAGAGGAGAAGAAGAGACAGGAGAGGGAAAAGAGAGAAGAGGAAGAGAGGAAGATAGAAATTGGGGGAGAAATCAGTTTATTTCATATATTAAAGCTTATTTTATTACAATGCAAAAGTCCCCTTCATAAAGGGTTTGAAAGATTCTATTCTAAGTAATAAATATCTAATAAAAGCTATTAAATCAAACACGATTAAGTTTCCTAACATAAGCCTTAAAATTGGAAACCATATTAAATAAAATCTTTTCTAAAATTGCATCACTAAGATAACAAGAACTCTACAATACATGAACCCTCACACAAGTCGCATGATAATTCTGGAAGGAGATCTGCATGTTACCTTGTGTACGCAGATAATATTTCGTCCTTAGTAAAACTATCTTCTTGTGAACCAATCTCATGCAAATATAGACAATCTGGGTTGCTGCAGGGCTGAACAAAAAGGTAATTCTAATTTAGGATATACTATAAATAAATCAACATGCTACAACTACAGATAAATATTTGAGTTTATGGATAATATGAAAAGAGCAATAACCAGTAAGCAATTCTTGCCCATAATTTCATTAGAATTCATTCAGAGACCATACCACATTTCTCAGCCATGCATGACAGTATTTAGTCGTGCCAAAGCAAGCCCTGCAACGTTGAGTTTCAAACAACTATCCAGTAAATCAAAAAAGAAATCATAATACACAAAAGTTTCCACTCACTTTAAAGAGCTACCCTCCAAAACAAATCCATGTACTGACTGGATACACCGAACTGCTTCCTCTTCCTTCGAATAAGTAATATATCTAGTCCAAACAAACAATTATAAACAAATAAATGGCAAGCCTACAAAATAAATTCAAAATAATTCATGACTCATTAGTAAACAACATTTATTCTATATGCACAAGATATTACCATATATGAACTTTAGTAAATAGATCAAAAACCTAGTGCAAGATACTTGACACAGGAATGATGAAAAAAGATGTGTCCTCAAAGTAATTCTAATCACCGATGTTTAAAATTGAACTCACAATAAAAATATCAAAAATGTTCATTGTTCAATAAGTGAATTAAATGGGTTAAAGTTCCCATTTTAACACCTGTATATACTAAATAATAGGAAAGACAATGTCCATTCGATTGCAACTCAATATTTGACAATCATATGTCTTGACTTATCCAGCATGGAAGCTCCAAGACCAGCAAAAGCCAATTCAAATTGCAAACAAATTAGGAAATTTAAGCACAACTTGAAGATACATATAAGTCCTTGGAAAAGAATGGAAACTTCAATGCCTACAGGAGTTGTTAACACCACAAAAATTTAAATTTGAACTAAGGCACTGTAATATTATTAGCACAAGGAGTGGCATATAGGAACTTACACGCTGCATGTACTATGTGCAAAATGTTGTATAGCGCCAGCAGATGTCCGTGACATAGATACCTTCAGCACCTTTCCATACTGACCAAAATATTCTTTACCTTGGAGAAGCTGCTTCAAGAAAATAGTATAAAGACACCAAGAAGAGATGGGCAGGAAGGGAAGATCAAAGAGAAGGGATACATACATCCTCATCTGCTAGATTAAGTGGCAACCCCACAATGTAAACAAGATTCCTTTGGATCACTCGTACACTGCTAAGTTGCTTCCGCCCTTCAGATGTTTTGCTCTTTCCCTTCTGTGATTTTAGCTTTTTCTCTATATTCATATCTGAAACCAACCTGTTACAATGATCAAGAAGTTCATGATGTTAACTGGAAAAACATACTATACTTTTATCAAAGGGAGCAAGCTGATATATAGAATTTCAGTTAACAACCCAATGCTAATTACCTTTCACACTTTGCTCCCATTCCAACAATCTTTTCCTTGTTATAAGGAGCGCGACATGCTGGACACCGTCCTTCCGTCTCATCTTTCTCAGCAATATCCATAATGTGATGCCAGCACCAAATACAAATCTAGAAAAATTTCCAACCACTTGTATTTCAAGATAAGCACCAAAGGAAAAATAAATAAACAAATAAAACAGTTACCGGTTTATTCAAGAAATTGCAAATTAACCTGGGTAGTCAATTGATGGTAAATTCACACTTATGGTGAAGTGGCTAAAAATAATCCATAACCATCTGCCACTTAATCGTTTGAGATTGAAGGTTTGCTAGTAAATTGGGTTGTTTTAGGCACAAAAGTTCACTTGTTATCTAGCATCAATGCAGGGATGAAATGTCAATTACGAAAACATTTTTTTCCTCCACATCAGCAGGCTGTCAGGTAAATTGGCAGTTTTTACCCCAACCAGTTCCTCTCAGCAAACCGCCACCACTCACCCCCAATAGAAAAAAGAAATCGATGGGAAATAATGATGAATGTCTACATTCCATAAAGTACTAATAAAGAGGTAGATAATTTTTCCTAGTTGATGAGGCGCATGCAAAAACTTGTCAGCCATAGATTCCATACAAAAGTTTTGGTGACCCTTCAGCAATCAAGTGCAATTCAGATCAGAAGTCACCGTATTTTACTTCCAACTCCATCTAATCAAGAATATCTGAAATTTAATTAATATTCCAGAAACCCAATATCAATCAACAAGAATATTTTTAATAATGTTTAAGAAGAGACTAATGACCTATTAAATTAATTAGATACACTATCAAGGCATGAATGCATCTTTTTATCTCAACATTTCATCTCTTCACACAAATCATCCCGGGCTATCACGCTGAGCTTGAGTTAACATTAAATCCAAACTACAAGCTCTTTAAAAGCTGTGTTTTATGGAGGTCCACTGGTGGTAGAACTGGATTTAATTGTGGGTGCAAAGTTATTGGTGTTTTCAGATAAGCAAAGTAATCCATCATGGGCCTCATGGTGATCACTTGCATGCAACATTCACAGTATTTGTGGTGTGGGTATTGCAGTGTGAGGGCATTGGCTGACACGTTCCATCCTTGTTCTACTTAAATTTCAATGTTAATAATTCATAGAAAATCCGTGTCAAGCTGAAATTTGATTGTATTAACAAAAATAATCTAAAGATGCAACAATGAATAGAGAAAAGACTGTTCCCCCAACAAAACACACTGCCAACAACAAAAAGATCACAGCACTTGAGCATTCTCTTCTATCTTCTTTTCATCGATCAGTACGAGATCATGAAAATGCTAATTTGATTTGAACCTGGATAATACTATAATTTCAACGTCTGGTAAGTCCATTTTTACAGGCCAAATCTAATAAGGTAGGTGAACCTCGCCTGTAGTTAACAGGTATTTTAATTTTTTACCGCTTGCTAATGCAACATTGGCCTGGAATACCAAATTCCGAACAACTCCAAGAAAACAATAATATAATGGTCAATGAGCACTCTCTTCTATTTTTCTTTTCATCGATCAGTACGAGATCATGAAAATGCTAAGTTGATTTCGAACTGGATAACATATCAATTACAAGGCCTGATGAGTCTATATCTGTAGGCTAAATCTAATAAGCAAGGTGAACCCGAAAAGTAGTTAGGCATTTTCATGGGTTTACCACTTGCTAATGCATCATTGGCATAGAATAAAATTCCAAACGATTCCAAAAAAACAATAACATAATGGTCAATGAGGGTCTTCACTGAAAAAAAGTTCCCGACCAGTGGGCCTTCTACCTCCACGTGGCATTGCTCCATAATATCAAAAAACTCTTTGGAATACAACTAACATATAAATTTCTGGCAATTTAAAAACAATAAATGCCATGAAAGAGAAACAGTTGAAAACCTCATAACCACACTTGCAAGGTTTCAGCTGCTGATCAGTCAAATCCATCTCCTCGGCACAGAGAGGACAAGTTTTTTCGTCATTAATCATGCTTGGCTTCAAAAACATAAATACCATTTGATTAGATGATAAATACTACTAGATAAATATTAGTAAATGTCCACTATAAACCAAAATGGAAAATAAGTTAAAACTGAATTTAATTTACATATGACGGTAACAAGAAGGATTTCCACATCCACAGATAATTAGGGCAATGCGCCAAAAATGTAAAATTAAGGGAGAATAGAAAAGAAATATTAAAGGAATTGAGGAAGAAAATCAGACTCCAGGCAAAAAAAATTAAAATTTCATATAAAACTCGCTTTTACCTACCCAATCCAGAAGTCAAAACCTAAAAACTTCTATCCACCACCACAAAAGTTCAGATGCTTTTTCCCATTTAAGATCAGGCATATATTCATCAATTAAAACGATTAATTGCAGAATATTAATCAATTAAAACCGTACTAAGTCCAGCCCAGATAGATAAAGAATGAGCTCCGGGTACAAAAACAAAATCTAGACTTCACTAAATCCAATAAAAAAGAACACTCATGAACATTAACTGAAATTAGAGCAACAAGGATTCTTAGAAAATTTTCTAATAAAAATTAGTTTCGCTTATAAGAAAATAAAAATAGGGATCTTGACAGGGAATAGAGATTGGAGGGGCAAGAACTTACAGCGGGTGATTGAATCGAGAAATGAGGAAAAAAGATTAAGCAATGTAGAGAGAGAGAGAGAGACGACAATACTGAGAAAAGAATTTGAGAGAGGGTATCGATGATACTTTCAAAGATGGCTTGGTCAAACGTCTACATTTTCACCAAATTGACGTATCTTTACAAGGAAAATGCTACGTGAATATTATGATATACATAGAGATGTCCATAATGGACACTTGTGTCCTCTATTGGGAGAAGTCGGGTGGGCCCGGAACCCCCAATAAGGGGGACATCTACAAGGCTTTCACCATTTGTACAGAAAAAAATTACTAGAATTTCATCAGAAAAGAGACAAATGTGGGGTCCCACCGTATATTTAGATATAAAAAAATATGTGTGGGCCCCACCCATGTGTGAGTGGTCCGTTGCATTTCTAGTAATTCCATTTTATGTAAGTGCAACGCAATTCTTTTTACAATCACCTTTTGAATAGCAATACAATTACAAAAAATCATTTTAACTAAAGGATAATATTATTTTTTTAGTTAATAAGTAAAAATCAAACACTTCTTATGTAAAATTTCAAAATCAACTAATTTTTCTTATCTGTTTATTTCAAGACAGTTAAAAATTCTTTCTTTTTTATTTGCTTCATCCTCAAAATCTCATAAATTGATCAAACACTGAACAAAAAAAATGTTTTACGTCTGTCTTTTCGAATCGGTAGACATAATATGTTTAAATTCGTTTTCACTAAATTAGTATACGTTTTTAATCGATAAATCTTATTTCGACATAAATTAACATGTAGATAAATTTTTTTAATAGATCTATAATTTTTTAAGTATAAACAAGAAAAAAATTCATTTGCATATCATGGTCGTTGTAACAGTCAGTTGTCGATTCTAACAGCCGACCGTAACAACCCACTCTTACTGCCGGCTATTAACAGCTGAACAGCAGGCGTCCGACTGTTACGGTTGGCCATTAACAGCTGACGGTTACGATTGTTATGGCAGTTAAGCTGTATTTTTTTAAAAATATATAATAGCCTAATGGTTCGATTAATTTTTTGACTATTTTTTTATAATAAAAAATTATTTTTAGTCGTGCAGATATAGTTGTGGTTCCAGTTTGTTACTTTGCATTGAATTGGATGAAAAAAATCAATGGGTATGGAAATGGTCGAGTGATATACATGGTAGTATTCCATTTTCCATAATATCGAGCATATTATATGCGAAAATGTATCATGATTTACGAAACAAGCTCAAAGAGAATATTAGTACGATATGGAACTGAAATTTAAATTCAACGAGCATTCATCCATTTCGATTCCACCTATGAAGGTTGCTTCTGATGCTGAAGTGAATTACCTATTTGAATTGAGCAACATACGCACTACTCATCTTTGCGTGACTTTAGTGATGAAGAATGTTATCAAAGGGGAACACAAAAATTTGGATAGAGGGTATCACAATACTAATAATTTTTTGGACACATTGGAGATAGCTTTGGAGGATGATGTGGTTATTCTCGAGACAGTTGATCACCATTGTGATTTCGCTGTTACACACAGAATTCTGTCAGTAGTTCATAATAACGAGAATGATAATGAATTTACAAATGAGGATTCGATTGCTTTATTCCGTTAAAGACATGAGTAGGATGAGAGCGCAAGAGCGGATCGAGTGGACCGTCATCTAATTTTTCGCTAGTGGTTCCTAATGATGAGGATTTGTATGTCGAACAACTGTTTGAAACAAACAAAGATTTGCATGAAGTTGCGCATCAAATTGCATTTAAATACACGTTTGAAGTCAATGTGAAGAAATCAAACAAGTCATTGTGATGATTTGTCTGCGTTGACGATAGTTGCCATTGACGTTTACGAGGGACGAAGATGGACACGAATGACTTTTTTGTAGTTCGCAAGTATATACGGGAACATAATTGCACAGTGGGAATTCGTCAAAATGATCACATGCAAGCCCGTACATGATTTATTGCTCGACAAATAATGTATAAGTATCAGGACCCACATACGATCTACAGACATTCGGACATCATTAATGACCTCCGTCGAGAGTAGAATTGGTCATGAGCTATCGAAGGCTTGGAAGGCCAAACAATGTGCGTTGGAGGACTTGATGGGTTCGGCCGGGGAGAGTTATGCTAAATTGGTAAGGTATTGACATAACATGAGTACAACTAATCGTGGCTCTGCGGAAGGCAAGAATTACTTTAAGTTTTTCTTCATGGCTCTTGGACAATGCAATCAGGGATTTTGAAATGCGATGCAACCCCTAATTTTAATCAATGGTACAACTCTGAAAGGTGGATACATAGGCAAATTAATTATTGCTACGTGTCACGATGCCACATCCAAATTTACCATCTTGCATTCGGCATAGTTGATAGCGAGAATGATCTGCCAATGCATTAGTTCTTCACAAAGTTGAGAGAAGTAATCGGGGAAGTCGAGGACCTTGCCTTTGTAACTGACCGGAGACCATCTATAACAAATGGTATTTCTGAATTTTTCCCCGAGGCACATCATGGGTATTGCTTGAACTATATACACGGCAATTTGAAGACTAATTATAAGGGCAAATGCTTCGTTTTATTATTCAGGAGAGCGTCAAAACTTATAGTGTCGAAGAGTACAATAAATTCATAGCGAAAATAGGAAGTAAATCATTCCCGATGTGGGAATATCTAACGAAAATGGGAATTGAACATTGGACGAGATTTCATTTTTCAAGACGTCGATACAACATGATGATATCAAACAATGTAGAGTCTTTCAATGCATTTTTGAAGAATGATCGAGAGTTACTTATCCTCTCAATGATTGAGAACATTTATAGCAAGCTCCAGCAGTAGTTTTACGATCGACGTACGGAATCATAGAGCTGCACGAGTGTGTTAGCCCTGGCTTAGGAGTATAAACTCTTCAAGACTGCAAAGGTTGAGAGAAAGTTGAATATGGAACAATTGGATGAGTACGCTTCTCTGTGAAATGTCCACGTTAGGGGTGACAATGGGCTGGCCGACCCACAACCGAACGAGCTCGGCTCGTGCTCGGACGAGCCGAGCTCATGGCTCGTGACCAACGAGCCGAGCTTAACCTCTCTTATTAATCCCTTCCCACATATCTGAAGTTAAAGATATCACACCCCCATATTTTTCTAAATCCGCAATCAATAGTTTTTTTGAATTAAGAAAATATTTAATTGTATCAGATCGAAGCGTATTTCGACTTACCCC
>CAIGRB010063298.1:15141-40663 GCA_903798255.1 Fraxinus quadrangulata
GCCGAGCCGAGCCGGCTCGTCTACCGAGTCGACCCGCTCGGCTCGTACTCGGGTTCAATTTTTCACGAACCGAGCGGCTCGTGGGCTGCTACAGTACGAGCCGACGAGCCGCTCGGCTCCATTGCCACCTCTAATCCTCGTAATATGACATACATGGTGGACTTGACTAATAACACTTGCACTTGTCATCGATTTCAGTTTGAGAGTTTTTTATGAGAGCATGCAGTGGCTATGTTTAGAGGCTTTGCAGCGAGAACCCTTATGCTCTCATTATTACACAGCTGATTACTGGAGAGTAGCATACGCTAAGACTGTATTTCTTTTATCGAATGAAGTCGAGTGGGAAGTTTACGACCATATTCTTTCACTTACAAGTTTGTTGCCACTTGAAGTTGAACCGCGTGGTCTCCGGTCCACTTGCATCTAGATTATCATCTACCAGAGAGATTTCTCGACCTCGTAGGTATAGTAGGTGCAGAGTAACCGAACATACTCGCCAATTTTGTACAAGTCAAATTCTCCTAAATGATAATTAGACCAATATGTAATGGTTTCACTAATAATTGAACAATTTTCCGTTATTTACAATTTGTTTACAATATTTACAATTATTTGATAGATAAATAAACAATTAAATTTAAGATATTTACAATTTGTTTACAATATTTACAATTATTTGACAAATAAACGATATTCACGGGTCACAATTGAATTCATACAAATCGAACGCTAACTTATTCCTCCAATCTTGTATCCAAGATTTGTTGATTCCATCAACCTTATGTGATATACTAAAAATTTTGATATACTTTACTGCAAATATGTGATAATCATCCCTGTAAATAAATAATAATGTGTTAGCTTGATCCGTGTAGCGAAAAACTAAATGTTTAAATTAAAAAAATTATAAGTACTTACAATTTTGACTGTCTCGATATATTCGTGTCTAACATGATGACTAATATGTTCTGCACAATCACCTCCACTCGTTTAGCCATCAAAGGAACGATCACAACCACCCGCTCCAGGTGATTGTGTCAAATAGAAATGATCGGAGTCATACACATATATAATGGAATCAGCAAAGACAATCTCCACGGCAAAACAATGATGATTTGCGATCAATGGAATGTATATATGAGTACAACTATCCCATGATTTTTCCCCGCTATGTGGCCACATCCATATGACCCCGTCGAGCATATATTCGGACATCGTGTACTCATTACCCATAAGTTGGGTAGGCTGATACTCAATGGTAACGGCACGTAGGAACTCGATGCTCAATATGATTCGACCGAAATGTCGAATGATCTCGGATATCGTCAAGCTCAATCGCTCCATAAGTCCATAGCCATTTCGATGTGCTACATTAGGAAATGCCAATAAAAAAATAAAGGGAGTTATTTTATTTAATAAACAAAAAATTATGTATACATAATAAATAACAATTGCGATATTACATTTCCATTGTCGGCGAGCCGGCACCCGAAGTCGTGATGTCGTGAAACCACTTATAGGCATCGGTGATCGTCTTTTCACCTATCATGTGGCTAGATGAGTTAGTGTAGCGTATTTCACTAAAAATATAAAATACTTACCGAGCATTATTTTTCGCCACTCTGTCTCGAATGCCTTCCACTTGGCATAGTCCACATCCCAAAAGAGATTAGGGTATGTCCCATCGATGAATGTCCTCCTATTCACCTCAGTCGTGAAGGAAGAAAGACGTATTGTGACGACAATCTCAGCCTCTTGCCGACCACCTCTTCCGACACGTCAACAACATGTTTCTTACCCTCCATCACAACTGGCGTCCCCTCTTCCTCCACCACCCCCTCATCCTGGATCTCACCATTTTCTCTGTCGTTGAAGCCAACCCCTTCCTCCATGGCACTGCCAACTCCTCCATCATCGAGGTGATCCCCTCCGCCTCGAGCACCGCCACCTCCTCAGTCATCAGGTCCATCCTGAGTAACACCATCCCCTCCGTCCTCTCCTATCTCGTCGGGGCCACCCTCTCCCACTCTACACATAAAAAATCATTCAAATATGTTATCATTTGTCTACAATGGTGCATGACCTCAATCTCCATCACCATCTCCGTTATCCCATTTATCACCCTCTCGTATGCCTGTTATATCACCTCGGGGCGCTGTGATCTCATCCCGAAGTTCTATTACATAGCCTCGTATCACTGCAACATCATGGCATAAACTTGATACCTCATCCATCATTCCTTGTCGTAGTGTCCCTATCTCGTCTTATAGCGTGCCCACCTCCTCCATCATCTCTCGTCGTAACGCCCATACTTCATCTCTCATATCTCGTCGTAATGTCCCTACCTCCTCTCGTACTGCACACACCCCCTCTACCATAAATCCAGTCAGACGAATGTAAGAATATAAAAATACTGACTATGATCATGTGTAGAGATCCACAGGGAATGTGTCTGGATGGAGCAGAAAGAGATCTTATTGGTGGAGGTGATCCCATCGGCGAAGATGATCCTATGGGCAGAAGTGATCGTCAATCAACTGGATCGCGCCCCTACACAAATAAAAATATTTAAAATTATTAACTTAATTAAATTATGCTTACTCATACAAAATCATAGTGGTCTAGGATGGAATCTGACATCTGGTCGTGTCGAGTATACGGAACGGCTAATTCCCGTACAAGACCTCGACCCTCCTCCATCAACGGCGTCAACCAGTTAGGACTTCAAGCTGACATATTGACAGTTCAACTAATTAATTATCATGTGATGAAATTTTGAAACGACTTTCAATATAAATTGCAAATGTGTAACACTCACCTGAGGGTCGTCGAGGAGGGCTGCTACTGTTTGCCAAATGGACATCCATATGCTCGGGATGCTCTCCAATTATGCATCCGAGGGCAGCGTATCTCCCATTGCCTAGCAAATCGGGTACTTAAGAGGGGGACAATCTCACATGCCCAGATCTGCAATACATACAATTATTATATATAAATTCAACATAAAAAATATTTTAACGTTGATTATGTCAAACATTTGCCTGCATAGCTAGGGGCAATCCATAATTATCGTACTTACGTATGGACCCCTTACGCTTCGAGTGTGATCTGGTGAAGACGTGAACGGTGTCCTTAAAATATCTCTAACCCNACATGTCTCCCTTCGCCCGACAAACTGGGTATCTAAGAGGGGAACAATCTCATATGCCTAGATTTACAATACATGCAATTATTATATATAAATTTAGTATAAAAAATATTTTTAATGTCGATTATATTAAACATTTGCCTACACAGTTAGGGATAATCCATAAGTATCGTATTTACACATGGACCCCTTAGGCTTTGAGTGTGATCTGGTGAAGACGTGAACGGTGTCCTTAAAATATCTCTAACCCTACGGATAGTTGTTAAATGCATTGATATCGTCAACAACTTCCAAATAAAAAATGTCTATCGTAGTCTTCTTGTGATGATACCTCAGCACGCTCTCAATGATGTAAACCAGTCCTAACTTCAATATGTCCAACATCTGGTCGCACCAATCAACTACTGTAAAAGTACATTTCCATGTCCGTGAAAATACATCTCGTATAGTCTATTGCTCTATTAGGTACCATCTGTAACTGCCTCGTCCCTCGCTATCCTCAATCCAACACGAGGGCAAACTCAAGCAGGGAGAAAGTAGTGATCTCACCCCCGAGGTCAAAGTAAAGGGCATCGTCATCGACTGGCCTAAATAGGTGACATAGTAATGCATCAATAATCTGTCTGGAGTGTTGTACATCAATCAACAGATACATGAGCCACAGTAAGGACCGACGTAGGATATCTGATTGCTCATCATCCAGCAACTCCAACACAGTAGTAAAACTGTCAAAGCTACTATTCCACGTATATTTTCCCGTCATCTGTCTTAACTCCACAGCTAGATAGTACTCCATCCTGCAAAAATTCAAATATTAGAACCTTCAACAATAGATAATGGGATAAGGATAATTTCAAAATATTAAGCGAACCAAATTATAGACAAAAATGGAGACTTATCCAATGAAAATGGGTATGTGTGTGAAGAATCAAGTGCATCACTGTAAATTCACAAGTTCATTCAATTTCCGACCCTCAATGGTCAAACCAAAAGAGAGAATTTATCTTGATTCAAGTGAAATCAAAAAGTCGATCTTGAATTAGCGGAATATCTATTTCTTCTTGTTGTGTAGGGAAATATGAGGATATAATGCTCCAACTTTCGTTTCAAGTAGAAGGGGCAATGGAATGTATAAATACTATTGTTGCTTTGGCTTTATTCACGTCATTGGCAAATTTCTATGCATCTTAGGAAATGGTAATACCACCGTGAAATGTTCGTTAGACTTCTTACTTAGGCACGTTGCCTCTGATTCCTGTCATATCCTTTTTTCACTCGTGAGATTCACATACCATCAAATTTATTTTTTTATTCTCTTTCCAGTGTGTATTCCAAGGTTGACTTTCAATTTACTAATCCTTACCCTCTCTAGTATGGTTAGATTTTACTAATTGCAGCCATGTAATGCAACTTCTGTTTAATGCATCTACTTTTTTAAGTTTGCTATGCGTATTCTGTTTCATGTAGTAGCTTGATCCCTTTATGAGTTTTTTTTTTTTGGATTTTCAATCATTGTCTTCATTGCGATCTTTTAGGGGTAGTTTCACACCAACACAGATTTTCCTTTTTATGCAAAAATTAGTGGATGCCTCTTATTAAACACTCGTTCTAAAAGATAAACCCCTAACTTAAGATTTGCACCTAATTTTTATCTTATTGGTATTAGACAATCTACAGAAAATTTAACACGTATGAAATCCACTTTTATTTCAATGTTACCCTACAGCAACTCAATTGCCTCTAAATTATCCTAAAATTGATTTAAAGATGTATAATTTAGTATTTATCTGAGTTTAGGATTCAAGGTTCACTAATTTTTACTTTTTTCAACCTATTCAAATTCTGAATCAAATTAAACCTTCATGATGCAAAACATAAATATTATGTACAAAAATATCAAGTTTTATATGAATAAGCATAAATCAACCTAACATACAACTTTTCCTCAATCTATAGCCCAACACATAGTTCCAATTATATGTATCATAGTAGACAAATTAATCTAACCAATACAAGCATACAAAAGCAAAAATAAAGTTGAAAATAAATTATTATTATTTTGAATTTTCTTTATTTTTTTGCACACAACCAAGCACACAAAACAACAAAAATAGATAAAAACTTAATGTTTTTTCATGCCCAAATTTATAACAGACATTGCTTTCAACGTCTACAAATATAACATGAAATATATAAAAATTAAGGGCAAAGAAGGGAATTAAGTACTCTCCTATTATAAATCTACAGATGGTGGATGGGCTGGTATAAAAGTGCGAATCACTCAATATGTATTTTCCCTTGTCCAATGTCTTTAGATGTCATGTTCTTTCAAAATAAAAAAATTCAATCATAATATGGAACATTTTAAAATAAGATCTAACACATTCTAAAAGGAAATATGGTGATGAAGATACCCTAAACTACTAAATCAATAAAATTTATTAAACTACTAAAAGCAATGAAATATACTAATCGTATATTCAAGAAACAAAAATAAATAAAAGGGAAGAAAACTGGGTTGCTTTCCAATAAGCACTTATTTATGGTCATTACCTTGACTCTGATATTTTGCATCATATAATTCTGAAGAAAGCTTTCGATGCATTGCTTTGTTTGTTTCTTTTGACTTTGATCCAAGAAAGCTTTCGATGCATTGCTTAATTTGTTTCTTTTTACTTTGATCCACTTTTCGTTGATTGACTCCAAATTATTATTCTACTTGTTTGTTTGTTTAGTTCTAGTTTCCGGGTGATGTTTTAAAATTCACCAATAAGAGAATTCATATTTTAAGAGGTCTCAAGTTCCATTTATTGTTTAGGTTTTCTTGATTTGCGTATTGGCAAGATTGAAAGGTTTTGTCAAAAATATCTAAACTGTCTAAGAAGCATTTGGGATTTAAGCGGTCTGCTTGTGACCCCCTCTCATCTAGAAGCCTTTTGGTTGCGCGTTGTTCAAATTAAAAAGACAACAAAAAAAAAATATTTCAAAATTTTTCAAATTTAAGAATATTCTATTTTCTAGAAACTTTCATTTCGATAAAATCCTCTTTTAGAAAATTTCTAAAAAAAAAGAGGGGTATTTTCATAAACTTTAGGAGTTCAAAGATAACGTAAAATTTTTAAGTTTTAAATATATAATGTTATAAAGAATCCTTGGCACGTGGTGCTCAATATTCGACACTCTTCAATCGATCTCGGGTATGAAATGAAATATATTTTTTTAGCATGATTATGAATTATCTTACTTCATGTTATAAAATGTATAAGTATTTTTTACCTCGCATGACTTATTAGTTGATTTTTTTTTTTTAATATTGTTTATGCAGGCATTGAATGAAATAAATTGTCACTCAAAAATTATGCATAAATGAAGTTATACTTGTTACATGATTAGGACTTGAAAAACAACTCGGGTGACTGGAAATAGCCCAACATATCTACAACGTTCTCAAATTACTATCGAGAACTACATAAATTATGAAGTCAGATGAGAGTGAACATTTGTTGAACATGTCGAAGATTTCCTTTTTAATTGGGAGCAAGCAAGATCGTTCGGATATAATAAGGGGACAATCCTCTCGATATATAATCTTATAAGCACTATGCGGCCTCAATGGAGAGACGTGGCTTACTTCGTGAGAGATATAGATTAGGAGCTATATCTGTCTGAAGATTGGGAAGAGATTGATTTTAGGGGATACTCTGAAAATATCATAATCTTATGTAACCACAGACAGAAAGATCCTGAGCCTGAGGAGGACGACCTAGATGAGGAAATCGAACTAAAGCCAGAGGAGGACCCCGAGCAAGAATTCGAGCTACAAAACTTCATTGATTTGGTTACGGATCCTGAGCTCGAGTCATACATTACTTCGGATGATGAGACTCCACTAAAGAAGATTCTTAGGACTCATTGGTACTAGAAATAGATGTTATTTACTTATGTAGGAAAAAAATTATTTATTTTTTGAAACAAAACACTATATGTAAAGATTTAAAAATTTTAAAATTTTTCACCATTATAAAGATTATTGTTGCTATTATTGTTTTTTTAATCTAATATTCCTAAATTAAAACTTTATTGTGTTAAGAAAATAACGAGACAACAACAAAACTAAACTACGATCATCAAGGATTTATTGAGGGTTGTACAAGATCTGGATAGACAACAAGCACATGCTAGTCTTTAGAATGCAAATACTAGCAACACCAACTCGACCTGGGTAGACAACAAGCACATGCTAGTCTTTAGAATACAAATACTAGCAACACCAGCTCTATCGTTGAATAGTTCCTTCGTTACAAAGCCCCAACCTTCAAAGACAAGGTAGGCCTACTGGTAGCTGAAGAATGGATAAGAGGAATGGAGGGGATCTTCAAACATCTTTCATGTACGGATGCTCAAAAAAATATTATGTGCAAAATTTATGTTGGTTGATGCAGCAAGCCATTGATGAGAGTCAGCTTCGCGCACTAGAACCGAAGCACAACAACGTTCTCTGCCTTGGACACAATTTAAGGAAGAAGTGATGGAAAGATGAACCTTTAGGAATATGAGATAAAGTTCAAACAACTCTCTAAGTATGCACCATACCTAGTGGACATGGAGGCAAAGAAAACAATAAAGTTCGAACTGGGATTGCATCCTGAGATTGGTAGAATAATGGCATTCCACCAATTCACCACCTATAGTCGGGTATTGCAAACTGTCCAAACAATCTCAAATATATTAGAGATTGACCAAACTTCTCAACAAGGGGCCGCACCTTTAGAAAATTGGAAATGGAATGGGTCCAACGAAGAAAAATAAGAAGGACAGAACAAGAAAGTTAACATTAAAACAAGTTTTGGACAAGTCATTTCGCCCTGTCCAAAGTGCAACAAGATACATAGAGGTGAATGTCTGTTTGGGAGACGTGTGTGCTATCGATGCGGTAAGACAAGTCATATTGCTAAAAACTATAAAGAAGCCCCCTTGAAGAAAGAAAACGAGCAAGAAAATAAAGGAAATGTCAGAATTTTTGCTTTAACTCAATATGGGGGCAATAGAGGAACCCAATGCTGGTAATTTCGAGGACGAAATCTTTTAAGGAATGAAGATTTTAATGTTTCGAAAATTTTAGAATAAAATTTTATTTGTTTTATATTCTATATTTTTAATATTTTGAAAAAAAATAAGGACTAAAATGAAATATATTTTAAATTCCTATTTTATTTGAGCCAAATAATTATGTATCGATAGAGTGATAAATATAGATTAAGATAATGATAATCTTTTTGTGATTTAATAAAGTTTAATAGTAATAATAATTCTATTATTTGAAATCAATTCTTATCCAAAATTCCTTATATTACATCGTTTTAAATTCTAATTGCATACAAGCTCAATTGAGAATTTCAACTATAAATATTGTAAGAATTCTTATTATTTCGCACAGAAAATAAAGAGAGCCATAGTAGATAAAGAGAAAGAAGGAAAGGAAAAAGTATAAAAAAATAATAGGAGAACTTTTACGTCCAAGATTTTATTCTTTTTAACCTTTCAAAATCAATGTAAGATACTTTTGTGCAAGTTTTTTTTTTCCTTATACTTTTATATTTAATAATTTATGCATGAATTTGGACCTTCAAGTTCTTTATTAAGAGATATAAAATCTTTCGAGAATTTAAGATGACCTAAAATGGGTGTGTCTTTGGTCACTAATATACTTCATAAGAAAAGAGTGATATGAAATATTTATTTTATTGTTATATAATTGTGTATGAGAATTGCATGTATCTTACCATGTATTTTTAAATTCTCATTTTTACTAAATTTTACAGGTTAGTTCGGGTCGATTGGAACTGTGACGAGATTGTGATTCTGACTATCAAGAGGAATTGAAGAAATAAAAACATTAAGCTTCTTTTTATCTCCAAATTTATTAGATTATTTATTTGTTTAAAGACACGTTTATTAATTAGTTAACTGATTATATTAAATTTTTTTATATAAATTAAAATTCCATATTTTAGTTGATATTTAATGCTGAAAATAAACTTATATTTTTATTTGTATTGTTTTCGCTTTTAACGTAAAAAAAAAATTGAATTTTTGGTAACACTATAGTGTTTATAAAATTTTGGGGTGTTACAGTTTGGTATTAGAGCAAATGCCTACTTTTGTGTAGATAAAAAATAAATTCGCGTGCACTGTTCGTACGAACAGTGTCGTGAATAATGCCAAACAGTGTGTGTGTCACTGTTCACATGAACAGTGACCACATTGTTATTATAAAAAAAAGTATTATATTGATTTTTTTTGTTTTGTTTTAAATGATTGATATTAATGATTATTTTAAATAATTAAATAATAATTTTAAACTTGACTCCAAATTATTATTCTACATTTTTATGTATTTAGTTCTAGATTTCGGGTGATGTTTTAAATTTACCAATTAGAAAATTCTTATTTTAAGAGGTCTTAAGTTCCATTTATTGTTTGAGTTTTCTTGATTTGCGTATTCGCAAGATTAAAAAACTTTGTCAAAAAGACCTAAATTGTCTAAGAAGAGCTTGGCTACAATTCTTTTAGAATAAAATTTCTCCAATTCAAACGTTTTTTATCTGAAAAATTGGTCACAATCCAACGTTAAAAATCTGAAACATACTTTGTACAACTGGAAATTGATTTGTAGAAATCATTTGATTTTTTGTCTTCTAATTGCATTCAGTTAACTCCTAACAATCTTCAATTATTGTTTTATGATCCGAATCAACTATTCGATATTTTCTATTTGATCCCAAACTTTGTATTTCTTCATTTTTTGCCCACTTTTGCTTCTTTCTTCTAATTCAACCAATTTGCCTCGAGTTTTACCTAACGAACAAAATTAACAAAAAATTAAGCTATAATTCATTCAAATCAACAACAGTATAATTTGAACATTTGTTTGTACTCAAACAAAACTATAACCTAAGTTTAAGCAATTTTTTTTTAAATGAACATGGTTAGATAATCTACCTTTGGTCCCAGGATTAGAATTTTTGTATCAAAGCTACAAATAGTTTCAAAATCACAATATTAAAATTAATTTCTACTTTGATTTCATATTTGGTAGATTGTTTAGGAATAAGATTGAATTACGCTTAAGAGCATTCTTTGTTTCCCCTACTTGGATTTTCTGATCTTTAATATGTTGCTCTTCTTCTTGATCAGGTGTAGAAGCCAATGCCTCTGTAGGCTTATTCTATCCAATTTCTTTAATAGTCCTTAGTACGATAGCATTGCAATGTTCCCTTGGGTTTACCTCGGTATCACTAGAAAACTTTCCTCTAGGTTTAGAGTTCATTGTAGTAGCTAACCAATCAGTACCTTAAGAGATTTCACCATGGCCATTATGTTGGTCATATAAGTCTTAATGTTGTCTAGTCGAGACTCATCCTTATTGAATCTCACCCTAGTCTCTGTAATAAAGGCACCTAAGATGTCTTCTAATGATGGTTTCCCTTCTAAAGATTGTTATCAAACCTAGGGAAGGTTGGATCACATTCTTGTTGTTACCATATGAGAGATTTTCATGATTTCTCTCCCCTGTATGGTAGTAAATTGATGAATAATTTCCTCTTTGGTTGATATTTTTGCTGTTTACATATTGGGCATACTCATTCTCCATGTCAGTTTCTTGGTTTGGTGTAGAAGCTACCATAGCCAAATCTCCTCTTTGTTGAGCTCCCTGTGTAGTCATTGCAACTATTTGGCTAGTAAACGATGACATTTGAGCTGCAAGAACTACAATGGAATCCAACTCATGAAGACCAGCAACCTTCTTTGCACTTGGTCATTGATAACTGTTGGTGGTTATTTTATCCAGCATCCAGTAAGGGTCTATGCAGTCTTAGACATCAAGGTACCACCTACTGCAGCATCAACTATAGTATGTGTCTTTCCGTTCAACCCGTTGTAAAATATCTCAATATGCATCCAATTCAGATAACCATGTTGATGGCATCTTCTAAGTAAATCTTTGAATCTCTCCCAGACCTCATAAAATGGTTTAAATTCAATTTGTCTAAATTGCTCGATCTCACTCTACAATTGAGCTGACTTGGAAAGGAGAAAGAATTTGATAAGAATTTTTTGAGCCAATCCCTTCCAAGTGGTGATAGAGAGTCATACTAGCAACAATCCATTTGCTTTATCCCTCAAGGAGAAAGAAAACAAACGTCGTTTGATGGTGTCATCAATAACACCGTTCATCTTTGTAGTATCATAGATCTCGAAAAAAGTAGCAAGATGAAAATTTGGATCTTCTAATGGGGATCATCCAAGCTGATTCTGCATCACCATACTAATTAATTCAGGCTTCAGTTCAAAGTTGTTAGCAGCAATAGTTGGCGCGCAATACCAGAATAGTTTTCATTAACAACTAGTCGAACATAGTCTCGAATAGCTCGCTATTGATTGTTTTCATTTGCTTCCATTGCTTCGAGTTCGTTTCTTCTTATACCCCTTAAAAATCAAAAAGTTCTTCTTTAATGAATCAAATTTTAGTATTCAAATCGCTACCAAAATTTTCATAAAAATTTAATAACTAAACATGCAATTATGTATTGGCAGTTTGTACAAAGTACCTAGAACTTTTCAAATAATTTATTAGATCTACAGGCCATTTTTGTAGATTAATTAACCCAACAACATTATTTGTAGCCAAAACAAAACTTGAAAAACAAAAAAAACAAAGGTAAGAGAATGCCATTCCAATTTTCCTACTTTTGGTTCCAAAAATTCGTGTCAATTCTACTCATTTACCATGTATACACATGTTTCACACTTATGTATCCACACATCTGTAATTTGTATACACGCATTCAAATGCTAAAAACGGAAAACAGAAAAACAAATTGAGTATGCTGGTTGGCAAAGATTTGAACACAATGATTAATTGAAATTTTATAACCAAATAAATCATGTCTCAAATTCTTAAATAAAAATTCCATAGACAATAAAACTAAAGATAATGTTGGAAACAATATCTTTAATCACATTATAGCGAATTTAATTTATTGATACCTCATCGCCCCCAACCAACGACACCTTTTAACCTATGAGAAATAAGAAAAATAGTGAGGATATGAAAATACTCAATAGTGCATGAATATATGTACAATCCCAAATAACAGTATTAATTCATGTGTCAAGATAATCATATCACCATACTATATCTTTAGAATTCGGTAAGAGCTCATAATATATCATATCATTTGTGCCGAGTGGCCATTATCATATCATATCATATCAATTTGTTAGTACAATATTTATCAACATAAAGTAATAAAATTATATGGGAAGAACAACTTGTACCTTGTAATTCTACATTGTTAGATCAATCAATTTTTGAAAGAAAAGGAATGCACATTTTCAATATTTTTCTTTCTTGATGCTAACTGAAAAAACCAATTTCTACCTTGTGTATAAATATATTCTATGATGAGTAATATGACCTCACTCTATATCGTGGTTCTTCTTCTTTTTCTGTGGAGGAATTCTCTAGCCTACATGGGGTGTGTATATAGGATAAAACTCCTATAGAAAGCTGGATATAGATATTCTAATTCAACAGAAAAACTAGGTGTATTCGATTTACTCCTAAACTTCTATCCTAATCGAACAAAAAGTTGCTTTATCTCTATCTAAACATAGAAGTGGCTACCAATTCTTTGAATAGCCAAAAACAAATTTAATGAAATACTAATTAATGACAACTTTAAATTTCAATATCTTGGGTCTAACTTATCCAAAATATTTCTTGAATCGAAGACTTTTAATTAATTACAAGCTACAAAAAAAGCCCAATACTATTATACTAAAACTCGCTCTATAAAAATCTAATTATTTGACCTAAAAATATAATAATTTAAAACCTATTTCACTTTAGTCCTTCAACTCTAAAAAAAATAAAATATAGCATCAAGAACAATTAATTCTATTCTATAAACCTTTTCGGGGCTTACACTTTCGATCTTAGGATCAACATGTAGTAGTTCAGAACTTCTCAATCTTCGCATAAACAGCTAAAAAAATAAAAAATATAAGAGAATAAAGAAATCTAAATTGAAATCAAGGATTAGAAATATTATTAGTAAAAAAATCAAACAATCCCCGGCAACGGGTCAAAAAATTTGTGTAAACTATACCAATTGTACCGCAAGTGTACATTTGTCAAGTTTTGTAATATAACTGATGTTGGACCCACATGGATAGAAAATCAAATTCTTACGAAGTACTATAATGAATATAGACCTTATTTTATCTAGAAGATTGAATTAAAGTATCAATATTTTAAACTAATTCTACTGTGAAAAATTGACAATCAACGATTGAAAACAAGTTTTAAGGATTAAGCAATATTGAGAACGCCTAGGGTTTTGATTTCATCTAACTATCAATTATGTTTCTCAATTCTCTAATTATCTCCAATTGATTTTCTAAACTTTTTTTAACAACAACCCTAATGTAATTCTACTCCCTCTTGAGTATAGAGTAAAAGTTATTCCTAGGATTCAATTCCAACATCTCTGTTCTAAATAAAAAAAAATCTAAGAGTTATCAAGTTCTATGGTTCTCATGTGAAACGGTTTCAAATGAATTATACTTTCTCTTGAAAACTATAATATCCTAAGTTGTGTTATTTTATGATCAATTCAAGACTTTCCCTCTCAAGCACTGAATCTTAAATATCAAATCATTCAATCAATAGCCAGTTAATTGAAAACATTAAGAATTAATAACACAAATAAGCTTAATGGAAAATCTCAAAGAAATAACTATAAAAATCAAAACATAATATTGATTATTGATTACATGAATCCCTAGATGAGGGATTTGGTTCATGATTGTAGAATAAGAAAATCTAGAATTCATAATCAAGAACATAAAGAAGAAAAAAGAGGAAAATAGTTTTGGACCTTTGATAAATCTTCTTCTTGATGTTTCTCTCTCTCTCTCTCTCTCTTACTTGATCTCTTGCTTTTGCCTCATCAAAATGTCCTTGAAAAGTGTCCTCAAGAGTTATATGTATGCCTTCTTGAAGTCCTAGATGAGTTGGGGTTGAATTGGGCTTTTAAACGGACTAAAAATATAAAACCCTAGCTAAAATGGCGTGCAGTGCCTAAGCACTATAGTGCGGTGCCTAGGCTGCCATGTAAGATTTTAGCGGCACTTAGGCACCAACAATCAAATATTTTCCCATCAATATGGTGCTTGGGGTACCCAGATGTGTGCTTGGGTGCCTAGTTTCTGTGAAAATCTGTTTAGGCCTTTGAATGTGGCTCTTGGGCGCCCCAGTTGTAATGTTTTCTTCATTTTTCTTCATCTTGTCCTCTTTCTTCGCATATTTTCAATTCATTTTTTCCTTGGTTCATATCAACACCACTAGTACTAAATGCATGAGTTAAACACATTCATCGCGAACCTTAATACGCAATTCAATTTTGCCCTTTTGGGCTCATCAAGATTATGCCTCCTTTAGAGCCAATATCTCTCGATGATTCATCACAAATAATTTTCTCGTTCCCTGCTCGAGCTCTTCTCTAGGGATGAAAACATATGGTAATTTTGTAATAAAGTCAAGTAGTGCCTATGTTTTGATTGTGGATCGTCCTTTATAGCTTATTTCAAATTGTCCTTCCTAGGTCAAATTTGCAATTGACAATGTCCAAATTAGTTATTGACAATTTTTGTATTCAAAATAATGGGTCATTTGAGTTTTAATTAAAGTCAAAAAATGAGTTATTGAGTTGTAATTATAGTTCAAGTAGTTTGTGGGTTGATAGAGTCTTAAAAGGAGTTGAAGACATTTAAGAAGATCAAGAATTGGGAAGGAAACCTCTCGCGACTATGTGATGAGTGCTCGAGCGCTCAAAATTGGGGCATTTCCACTCGTCTGGCAGGAACCTGGAGCTCGGGCGGCATGTTACCACTCACTTGGACCTAGGCATCGTGCTTGAGTGGTCGGTAAATCCGAAAAGTAGTCAAAAATGATTTTAATGTTGATTTTGAATCCCTTTTCATGATAAACACCATCCATTATAAATATATAATCCATGGCACGTCCAAAGATGTGGTTGAATATGATATTCATTATAGCGATCATTCTATAAAGATCAATTACTCATTCCAAAAGATCTCTTGATTCAATCACACATATATTTTCATATATTCATCCCAAACACTTTTCCAATATTGGCTGAGCTTTAAATAAAGTTAAGAAAACATTCTTTGAAGAGCAAATCCATAATTCAGTATCTCTTGCCTCAATCATCAGATCAAAACACAAAAACCCTACCTTCTCAAATAAGCTTTCAGAGTTTTGAAGTTTGGGAAGAGGTGCTTGGAGTTCCAGCGCTGTAGAACAATGTCTCAGTGAAGAACAATGTTCGTTCTCAGTGATCCAAAGAGGAGAAAAGTGGCCCAGAGTCTTAGGAAGTGCGGGCGTGCGCAACCAATTGAGTTCCTAAGTGATTTACAAGTTAAGTGGCCAGAGTCAACTAAAGTTTATTAGTGTCTGAACTAATTATAAGTTAACTTTTCTAATGAATTTTTTTCGTAAGGTTTACCTAGAAGTTTTTGATCATTGTGAAGAGTTCTTCAAAAGATTTTCTTCCACCATCAATTCTTTTGACATGATTGTTAAATTGATTGATTGGCACATAGGTATAATTGGAATAATTAAACTTAATCTTCTAGAACCCTTAATAAGTGACTTGTTGCTTGTTATTATTTTAATTCTGCATTTGGATCTAAACTATTAGGCTAATTTATATTTAAGTCCCAGCTCTATTATCCATTTAATTATTCTTTATGTCAGGCTTTTACAACACTTGTTTGGGTGCAAAATTTATTAATACTTCAATACTATAACTCTGGAAATAAGGTCACACCTTTCGCGATGCTATAACTAAGGTAAATGACAGCTTTTCCATATCTGGATATCTTGTCTCTGCTCCTTGTAGGGCTTTACTTACGTAGTAGATTGTAACTATTGTTTTCCTTTGTCTTTTACTAATGCTGAGCTAATCAGCATAACTTTTCTTTCGATCTCGTTCTGCCATTATTCTGTCTCAAATATTGTGAATCACCTTAATAATTTGTTCAATGATTTTATGACACAAAATTCTATTCTCTCCAACCTCGTCCCAATAGATAGGTGATCTACACTTCCTACCATAGAGAGCTTCATATGTGGCCATGCCTATAGTAGCCTAAAAGCCATTGTTGTAAACAAACTCTACTAACAATAGATGTGCATCCTAACTATTGCCAAGATCCAAAACACATGCCTTCAACATATCTTTAAGAGTTTGAATGGTTCTTTCTGATTGTCCATTTGTTTGTGGATAATAAGCAGCACTAAACTTTAGTTTCTTCCTCATGGCTTCCTACAAGCTTTTTCAAAACTTTGATATGAACCTCGGGTCTCTTTCTAAAACAATGGTGATTGAAACTCCATATAATCTAACTATCTCTTTGTGTATAGCTATACGAGCTATTCCATATTGAAATTTCTTTGATTGATAGAAAATGGGCAGACTTTATCAAATGATAACCAATACCTAAATAGCATTGTGACCTCTTGCTGACCTTGGAAAGCCTACCACAAAGTTCATCGCTATGTGTTCCCAGTTTCATTCTGGAATATCCAACGAATTCAATAGTCCCGATGGCCTTTGATATTTTGCTCTGACATGATGATAGACAATATATTTCTCTACAAACAGACTAATTCTTCTTTTCATGTTTCTCCATTTTCATACCACCTAAATGTGCAGCATATGAGGTGGAGTTAGCCCCTACCAATATCTCATTTTTTATACTTTCATCTTTATGTACACACAATCTTACTTTAAAAGTCAATGCTTTATTTGCAGATATTTCAAATTCTAATCGTTTGTTTGTACTAATTTCAGCCTTAATCTCTTACAGATTGGATCTTTATTCAGTGCTTTATTGATTCAATCCCTTTAAGGTAGGTCGAATCATTCATGCTTGTATTTTTGCTAAAGTGTGAGACGATGGTGTGATGACTTCTAACATCGATTTCTCAATGCCCATTATCAAATATTTTTGTACAGTGGGTAAAACTGCTAATTACGATATTGTTTTTCAGCTAAGAGCATATGCGACTACGTTAGCCTTACCCAGATGGTAAAGAATCGTACATTCATAATCTTTTACTAACTCCAACCATCTTCTCTGTCTCATATTCAATTCTTTCTATGTGAAGAAGTATTTGAGACTCTTGTAATCTGTATAGATATCATTCTTTCTTCCATACAAATAGTGACACCATATCTTTAAGGCGTAAACTGCCACTGTAAGCTCCAAGTCGTATGTTGGATAATTCTGGTCATACTGTTTCAACTATTTCGAAGCATAAGCAATCACCTTTACATGTGGCATCAAAACACATCCCAAGCCCTGCTTGGAGGCATCACTATAAATTACAAACCCATCTGAACCTTCATGTACCATCAATACAAGAGCCGAGACTAATCTCTATTTAAGTTCCTGAAAACATTCTTCATACTTTTTCATCTACTGAAACTTTACACCCTTTCTAGATTGGTCCTTTTATTTTTGAGAAGCCCTTAATAAATCTCCTATAATATTCAACGAACCCGAAGAAACTGTGAACTTCACTCACGCTAGACTATCTAGGCCAATTAGTTATTACTTCTACTTTAACCAGGTTTACTTCAATTCCCTAGGTGGTAACCACGTGACCAAGGGAACCCACGCGATTGAGCCAAAATTCCCACTTCTTGAATTTGGTATATAATTTTTCCTTCCTCAAAGTTTCAAGTATTACTTGGAGTTGTTCATTATGTTGTTTCTTATCTTTGGAGTATAAAAGTATGTTGTCAATAAATACTATAACAAACTGGTCCAAATACTGAAAGAACACTTGGTTTATTAGGTCCATAAATACTAGGGCATTGGTCAAACCAAAAGGCATGATAGTGAACTCATAATGTCTGGAACGAGTCTTGAAAGCAATTATCTGTATATCACTTGCCTAACCTTTAGCTGATGGTACCTTGATCTCAAGTCAATCTTAGAAAACACCTTTGTAACCCTTAGCTTGTCGAACAAATCTTCTATTCTTGGAAATGGATATCTATTTTTGATTGTTAGATGATTCGATTCTCGGTAGTCGATACACATCCTCATAGTACCATCTTTCCTTTTCACAAAGAGTACTGGAACATCAAATGGATATACACTCAGTCAAATTAATCCTTTATCTAGTAACTTTTCCAATTGTAACTTCAACTCTTGAAGTTCTTTCGGTGCCTTTCTGTACGTACTAGTACTTCTCCGAGGACCAAGTCAATTATGAATTCTACCTATCTATCTAGTGGAATACTAGGGAGTCTTCTGGGAATACATCTACAAAGTCTCACACAATGTTTATATTCAGTAATAGTTGCTTTTGCATGTTGGGAATTGATAATATTAACTAAGAAACCTTAATATTACTCTTTTCTAAGCATCTTCTCTACTTACAAAGCTGATACAAGATGAGGTAGAGACTTAAACTTCGTCCCAAGGAAATGAAACTCTTCATCTCTCGACTAATGAAAAACATTTCTTTATCGTGAAATCAAATAGTTGCATAATTGAGTCCCAACCAGTCCATGCCTTATATAACATCAAAATCTTTCATCTCTAAAAGGTATAGGTTCGCTTTTAGCACCTTTCCGTCAATCACTAACTCAATAGCCTCAATTATCTGATTTGTACAAAGAGTTATTCCTAAAGGGATGCTAACTTCTAATGTATTATCCGTTTTCACACATATAGTGTTATACTTAGTGACAAAAGATATAGAGATAAAAGAATGTATAGCTCCAAAGTAAAAAAGAACATAAGCAGGTATATCTGATAATAATAAAATACTTGCTATGACATTTAGATCCTGTTCAGCTTCCTGCTAATTCAGTGCAAAAATTTGGGCCTTTCCCTTTTGATTCTTATCTTAGTCATCATCATTCTTCTATGGAGGCTCCATATAGTGTAAAACAATGTATCGTATCTTACCACACTAAAAAGATATGCTCTTCCCAAGTAAATAATCATCCCTATGGATTTTTTTACATTTAGGTCATGGTGGAATACACCCACTCGTCCCACCGAAACGAACTCCTATGCTTGGTATCTTTGTCTGCCAATTACGTATTTCTTTATTCTGATCATTCCATTTTTTTCGGATGACTCTTTGCTATGCTAGGCATATTTTTCAAATATAGTCATCTGGTATGAAATAGCATGAGTGCTGTCAATTTTATATCCCGAAAGTGTACGGATCGTAAAAAGTAATATAGTAGACCTTTGAATTCGGATTATCGTTCCCACGAGGACTATACTTTAATGCTTAATTTAATAATTCTAACTATTATTTGACGAAAGCAATCAAAGAATTGTGATTTTTTGATTTAACTACTTGAAAATAATTAGATGCACACAAAGATCGATTTAGAATTCAAATATGAAATGAGATATTATGGCATGATAATTTCATCTATTGATCACCTTTAAGTCCTACTCCAAGATTCATAATCTAATGTAGTGTTCGATCCAATTCTTCTATTGTATTCAATTTACCTCTATTGAGTTCTCATTGAGCCTATTTAATTAATTCAATCACATATTTCTATGTGAATCAATCTTAGTTAAACGAAATATTAGTTCTAAGAATTCATCTAAATACTGCAATAATTAGTATAGATATCTCTACATGTTATACTAAATTATCAAATTTTAATATGTGGCCTAAATCTAAAACTCACTTCTAGATTCGTAAAAAATTCACAAAATCATTGAATTGATGATCAAGTAATTCAAAGCATTAGATACATAATGAAAATCAACACCTAAATAATGAAAGAACTTGAATCTTGAATAAAAGAAATAAAGGGCCTCAAAAGATTATATTGTTTGCCCTAATGAAAAGTTTAGCTACTCATAATGTATGAAGAAAAACTATTAACATTATTGGAGTACATCACTAGGTTTTGAATTGATATGTGAAGAAGTGGATTAAACTTGCACCAAGTTCCTCTTCTTGCCTCTAATCTTGATTACAAACCTTAGCTCTTGATTTGTTGTTTTTCTCCCTTTGAATTCTCTCTAATTTTCAAGTTGTATCTTATGCTTCTCAATGTGTGGAACCCCTCAAAAGTGCCTCCATTCTTGTATTTATACTTCTTCCCAAGTTTGTGCCTGATGTACAATTTTTATGGACTTCAAACGGGCCAAAAAATACGCCTCAATGCCTTGGTACACTTCTCTATTAATAGTTGTGGCACCACGGCGCCCGCTTTCGGGAAGATTTTTCAGCACTGCATATCCTTTAGTATGTTTATTATAACTTTATCTCCTGATATTCAATTGAAATGATTCAAACTAGATTGTAAAAATAACTCAAATGGCTACAACTTAGCTTTTTTCCAATTCGAATGTTTATTTGGTCAAAAATAGGTCTCATTCTCGAGGTAAAAATTTGGAACATCCTTGTTGGGTTGAAAATTAATTTGTGAAATATTTTATTCATATTTCATTCCTTTTGGACTTCTAATTGCATCCAATTGACCCTTAGTATTCTTGAATCTTCATCTTGAGGTCCGACATAACTTTTGAGTATTTACATTTTAGTATCCCAAACTTTGGATCTTGCTATTTTTCACCAATTTTCGCTTATTTCTTTCAAATCCACTTATCACATGAAACAGATTCAAAGGAATTATACTTTCTCTCTCTCGAAACCTATAATATATTAGGTTATGTTATTTAATAATCAATTCAAGATTCCCTCTCTCGAGTATTGAATCTTAAATATCAAGTCATTCAATCAATGACAAGTTAATTGAAAGCATTAAGATTTAATAAAAATAAATAAAATAACGAAAAACCTCAAAGAAATAACTACAAAAAGTCAAAACATAATATAAATTATTGATTACATCAAACCCTAGATGAGAGATTTAGTTCATATCTGTAGAATAAGAAAATCTAGAATTCATAATCAAGAACATAAAGAAGAAAAGAGAGAAAAATAGTTTTGGAGCTTTGATAAATCTTCTTTATGTTTCTATCGCACTCTTGCTTTTGACTCTTCAAAATGTCCTTGAAAAGTGTCCTCAAGAGTTATATTTATGCCTTCTTGAAGTCCTACACCAATTGAGGATGAATTGGGCTTTTATATGGACTAAAAAAAATAGAAACCTTAGCCAAAATGGCATGCAGCGCCTAGGCACTACAATGCGGTACGTAGGTATCGCGTAAGTTATTTGGCTGGCTCCATGGTGCTCCGAGTATAGTGCTTGAGCACCAGCAATCAAAATTTCCCAGTTATTTGGCTGGCTCCATGGTGCTCCGAGTATAGTGCTTGAGCACCAGCAATCAAAATTTTCCCAACAATGTGGCACTTGGTCGCCCCATTTCTGGTGAAAATCTACTTTGACCTTTGAATGTGGAGCCTGGGTACCCTGATTGCAATGTTTTCTTTATTTTTCTTCAACTTTGTCTCTTTCTTTGCATAGTTTCAATTCCACTTTTCCTTGGTTCATATCAACACCACTCTTTGGTTGTTTCAAACTCATTTTCCACTAAATTCACTTATCCTATAACACAATACGAAAACACAATGAAAAATTTATCAAGTTTAAATGGTACTGAATGCATGAGTTAAACACAGTCATCATGAACCTCAATGCGAAATTCAATTTTTGCCCTTTGGGCTCGTCAAGATTATGCATGCTTCAGAGCCAATATTTCCCAATGATTCATCCACGGATAATTTTCACGTTCCTTACTCGCACACTTTGTTAAGGATGGAAACATTTGATAATTTTTCAATCATAAGTCGTTTGAGTTGTAATTAAAGTCAAAATATGGGTTATTGAATTGTAATTATACTTAAAATAGTTTTGAGTTGATAGAGTCTTAAAAGGAGTTGATGACATTGAAAAACATCAAGAAATGGAAAGGAGACCGCTCGCTGGCCACGTGATGAGCGCTCAAAATAGGGATGCTATCATTCGAGCAGCATGTCATCTCTCACTTGGTGCTAACATACGCTCGAATGACCTGTAAATTAGAGAAGCGGTCAAAATTCGATTTTAATTCTGATTTTGAATCCTTTTTCACTCCCAAACACTACCCATTATAAATATATAATCCATGGAACGTCCAAAGGTGGGGTAGAATATGATATTCATTATAGAGATCATTCTTTAAAGATCAATTACTCATTCCAAAAGATCTTTTGATTCAATCACAAATATTTTGTCATATATTAATTCCAAACATTGTTCCAATATTGGTTGAGCTTTGAATTAAGTTAAGAAAACATACTTTGAAAAGAAAATTCATATTATAGTATCTTTTGCCTCAATCAATGGATCAAAACACAAAACCCTACCTTCTCTAATAAGCCTTCAGAGTTGCGAAGTTTGGGAAGAGGTGCTTGGAGGTTTTTGATACTTGTGAAAAGTTCTTAAATTGATTGATTCACACATAGGTGTAATTGGAGTAATTAAACTTAATCATCTAGAACCATTAATAAATGACTTGTTGCTTGTTATTATTTTAATTCCACATTTGGATCTAAACTATCCAGCTAATTTAACTTTCAGTCCTAGCTCTATTGCCCATTTCATTATTCTCTCTAATGTGTTAGGCTTTTGCAACACTTATTTGAGCAGAAAATTTGTTAATTCTTCAATACTATAACTCTGGAAAAAGGATAGCAGCTTTCACAACCCTGTAACTAAGGTAAGGGTCAGTTTTTCCATATCTGAATGTCTTGCCTCTGTTCCTTGCAGGGCTTTGCTTATGTAGTAACTAGTAATTGTTATTGTCCTTCATCTTTTACTAGTACTGACTTGACCGTCACATTGGATACTACTAGATATAACAGTAGCTTTTCCCTATTTTCGAGTATAGCGAATAAATATGATTTTCCAAAGTCATCTATTATGGCTTAGAATACCCGTTGGCATTCGCTGCTCCATTCTAACTTTTTTCCTCCTTTCAACACTTGAAAGAAAAGGGAACATTTTTCCATTGCTCGAGATATAAACCTATTTAGGATGGTGACCCTCCCTATTAAGCTTTGCACTTCTTTTGGTTTAGATGGGGACCACATTTTTATGAAAGCTTGAATTTTTTTGTGGTTCTCTTCAATAACTCACTCATTGACCATATAACTGATGAACTTTCGAACTTTTACTCCAAATGTGTATTTCAGTGGATTAAGTTTCATGTTGTACTTTTGTAATACATTGAAAGCCTTTTTCCAAATGTTTCAAGTGATCTTCAACTTGAAGGTTTTTTACAAGCATATTGTTGATGCATACTTCCATCATTTTCCATATTTAGTTTGTGAACATTTTGTTCACTAGCTCTTGATTTGCAGCCCCAACATTTTCAGCCCAAATGGCATTATTTTACAGCAGTATAGTCTCCGATCTATTACAAATGTGATATGTTCCTCATTAGGACTATACAAAGCGATCTGATTGTATTCTGAATATGTATCCATGAAGCTTAACAACTCGTGTCTCGTAGTTGAATCCACCAACCGATCAATTCTGAGGAGCAAGAAGCTATCTTTGGGACATGCTTTATTCAAGTCCTTCAAATCTTGGTAGGTTTTCGATTTTTCATTGCTCTTAGGTACTAGGACTGGATTACGTACTCAAACTAGGTAAGGAACTTCACGGATAAAGACATTTTCTAGTAGTTTATCTAGCTTTTTAGTGCCTCATACTTTTCGACACTCATTGGTCGAAGAAACTGTATCTTAGGCTTGATCTTAGGGTCGAGCTTCAAAGTGTGACAGGCAATGTTGGGATTGATCCCTATCATGTCCCTATGTTTTCGTGTGAACACATCTAGGTTTGCCACTTTGAAGTTTTTTATCAAGCCTTTCATAGGTTCATTTAACTCATTGCCGATTTTTTAAGCTTTTCTTGAATCTTCTGAGCTAATAGAAAAGTTTTCTAGCTCTTCGACTGTTGCCACTTCGAATGTGCACTTAATTATGCAGGGTTTAATAGAGTCATCAATTTCTAATTTATCCCTGGACTTACTCGTTTTAACTACAACAATGATATTTTTAAGAGCTCTCAAACCTCCTTTTTGTTGCTTTTATAATTACGCAAGATTCCTTGATTGTACTTTAAAAACACTTTGCCTTTATTTGTGGAATACCTTATCTGCGAATGGTGAAAGAAGATGACTATGTTCGCTTGCTTCAGGGTATGTTGTTCGAGGATTCCATCGTATGCAGATTTACTCTTAACGATGTCAGAATTCATATATCTTTGGTATGCCTAGGCTTCTCTCCTATCTTTACTCATAAAGTGGCCTGTTCGCAAAAGACTTGGCATCTTCTGGTGAAGCAATAAGGATCCGACAGAAGGATCCAAGAGTTACTTTTTTTGCATTGGTCGAATGCTTCATCATATAGTACATTTTTTATAATTTCATTGTTCATGAGTATGTGGTGAAAACATTCTACCCGCTATTATTGCCTAGATCAAGACTACTTCATCATGAATTCCTTAAATTTCAATTCTAGGTTCGATAGATGTAAATGAAGAGGTTAAGGATTGTGTATTACATATAAGCTTACCTACCAAGTTTTGTATCTTTATCCTTGTGTATATGGCAGCGCATTCAGCCATCTAGACTCGAAGCTCGGGCAAAATGTCTTTCTTCGTGCCTAGAACCTTTTTTTTCAATTCCTAAACGGTTGAATTTTTTCCTTCCTCTATTTTGTTTTCCTTATGTGTGCTTTTTTAGTTTTTTTTTATTTTTGTCCTTTTTTCAAAGTTTTTTATTCGACTTTAGCTTAATAATTTTTTTTATTTTTTTAAAAAAAATTCATTTAACTTAAACTTCAAGCTTCTTAAGGATTTTATCTGTACAAGGGTTAAAAAAGTCTTTATCTAAATAGTTAAATAAGAATTAAACTATGGTGTTATCTATGCTATGTAATTTTGGTCTTGAAACTCGCTATTTTGTTACAAACTCAAAAAAAAAAAAATGAAATTTCTATAAATCTATTAATTAGGACTTTGTCTAGTTTAAAATTGAAACTATGAAAAATATTTTAATTTTTGCATTTCGAAAATTTGAAAATGTATAATTGACTAATGTTAGGAATTATTAAGTAAATGTATCATTTTATATTTTTAGACGTTTGATAGGTATTATTTTTATTATTGAATGATTTTTAAAATGATTAAAAATTTAAACTAATATAAAAAATAAGAAAACATTTTTTTAAGCCTAAGCCTCGGCTTGGCTCACTTAAACTCGTAAAGC
>CAIGRB010063320.1:4782-44199 GCA_903798255.1 Fraxinus quadrangulata
ATATAAAATAAATTTTAAAAAACAAAAATAAAAGTTTTTTTTTTTATAAAAAAACTTTTTTTAAAATAAGTTTTTATTTATTTTAAAAACAATTTTTATTTTATTTTATTTTTTAAATTAAGTTTCTATTTTATTTTTAAATTTATTTTTTATATATAATGCAAAGATATCGTTTTATCCTTTTAAAATTAATAAAAAATGGTGAAAAGAAGTTGATTAATCATGATGAAATGTTATAAAAAATTAGATAACTATAGTAAAATATTATATGAAATTGGGTAGCTATAATTAAACAAAATCAAATTGAGTGGCTATGGTAACACTAATTATAAAGTTAGATGATCATGATGAAATAAAATCAAATTGAGTGATCACCACGTTAAATATAAAGTTGGGTGGTATTTAACACATTAATCTGACACGTGGATGATAGATTAGAAAAATTGACAAATAAAATTATCTCGCAATCCAGGTTCTGGTCTTATCAATTATCAATTTAATCATTGCATTAAAATATTTACTGAATTTCACTCTCACTCCCATCAATTCTATTGCTAATTGTGCCACGCCGCACACGAATTGTACGCGTATAAATTTATGGATACATAACTCGAATTTGTTCCGGGTTTTGTTAGTTTCATTATCAAAGACTATAATTTGGTATAAATTTCACAGAGAATAGTGAAGGTAAGCTAATTCAACTTTTATTTTATTAATGGAGTTTCTTGGAATTTATTTTTGATTAAAGATTGGATATTTTCTATACGAATTAATGATTATGAAAGCCATTAAACCCTATTCAGATATGAAATTTAATTATTAATATTGTTAAAACCGGCGTTGGTTGAGCTGCTTCCTGTGGTATCCAGTTTACCCACAAAAATAGCAACAGCCTGTTCTCTTCTGTTTATGATCTCTTCTTTAGGGTTGTAAATGGCTGAAATGACTAATATGATCTGTTATATTTACTCTATTTATTATTTTAACTGAATATTGATGATCAGTACTGAAACATGCTGAAATTCCTTAATAATCCAGGAGATTCTGGAATTGCTACTTAGTTGTTTTTGTGCCAAATTAATATTTTAGGGGTGTAATCTGTTATTCAATAAAATTGGACAGGTAAATTGATGAATCCAATTGATATTGATCTTGAGGAACACGGCAATGACCAGCCACCTCCAAATTCAGTGGGTGGGGGTCAAGAATCAAT
Source organism: Fraxinus quadrangulata (assembly GCA_903798255.1). Classification (NCBI taxonomy): domain Eukaryota; kingdom Viridiplantae; phylum Streptophyta; class Magnoliopsida; order Lamiales; family Oleaceae; genus Fraxinus; species Fraxinus quadrangulata. The sequence goes on from CAIGRB010063320.1 coordinate 5,996, forward strand.
GCATCCAAGAGGACAACATGGGCAAACTGAACAGTTCCAGGTAGCCAGGAGAAAAGGAAGCTTAACCACAAAGGTATGAAATTGCTTCATTTACTTCCTTCAAGGGTATGGATATTTTTCTAGCAAAGTAAGCACAACCCCAGGTTTAAAAGCTGAAATGAAACAAGGCATGGCGGGACAATATGAAATGTTGTTTGCAAATTTTGTGAGTTGGGCCATGAGGCTTTCAATGCTTAATCAAGAGAGGTGCAAAAATTCTGTATTTGTCCAACACCATTGAAGAATACTTGAGCATTAACGTTTCGGAAGCAATTCTGTTACATAATGATCATTAGGTGTACAGTACTCAATTGACTGTTGAACGTGCATGAATAGGGACTCTTTTACCTTAGTTCATTTGCTTTTTCTTTAATAGGGTAACCAAATACTTTAACCTTTTGGTTTTCCGAAATGTAAGCTGTTTCTGAGCCACAGTGCTGCTAAGTATTATAGAATCACCAGTACAAACATTCCCCCCACCCTCAAAAGGGAAATATGAAAGTTATAAAGAACAACATAAGGAAATAAATAAAAAGAATAACACCAGTTTTTGAGTTTGTGCTGATACCTCAAACTGAGAACTGATCTGAGTATGTGTTTACTGCAGTTTTCTTTGGTGAATCTTTCCAGCACCCTACTACTAGCATACCAGAGCTTTGGTGTCGTATATGGAGATTTGAGCACATCACCTCTCTATGTTTATAAAAGTATATTCATTGGGAAGTTGCAAAATCATCAAAATCCTGATGCAATATTTGGTGCATTTTCATTGATTTTCTGGACGCTGACGCTGATTCCTTTGCTCAAATACGTATTTCTTGTACTGAGTGCTGATGACAATGGTGAAGGTATGCTAAGCGCACTGTACTTTTAAATATTAACTGAATACCCTGTAGCTTCTGATAACATCAGACCAACTATTTATGCAGGTGGCACATTTTCTCTTTACTCCTTGCTTTGTAGACATGCAAAACTCAGTTTACTTCCCAATCAACAAGCAGCAGATGAAGAGCTCTCAGCTTACAAATACAGTCCCTCGGGACAGTCTTCATCATCTTTAGCACTGAAAAGATTTCTAGAAAAGCACAAAAAGTCTCGGATATTTCTCCTTCTTGTAGTTTTATTGGGGGCTGGCATGGTAATAGGTGATGGTGTACTCACTCCAGCAATTTCAGGTATGATAATGCTAATTATTAATGTCTTTGAAGTGGTATTAGAAAGACAAATATACCTGTTATTGACTACTTTTCATCGTGGTATTATAAGGACTACTATCTTGCAGAATTATTTCTCCCCATTTTTTTACTTTCTGAAATTTTGTACAAGCAAATATTTCACTTTATGGCACTTATTTTAGCTTGAGTAACATTCAAGTTAATGACTTTTATTTTAACATTTTCATGTTATTTATAAATTAGCAAGACCATTCATTTGTCTGTCATTCAACTTTCATCACCAATAATATCTAAGGTGAAAATTCTGGTTAAATGTCCCATGATTGAGGCTATAATCCATTGTACATAAATCACCACATTGATTGCAAATATGACTGAATATTTTTGCGTACTTCAGCTTTGATTATTTATTTTCCAAAACACAAGCAAAAATTGAACTGTAGGTCATGTAATCCTAAGTTGCATGTTTGTTTCTATCTCAGATCCTTCTGATTTTTAACCCTCATTCATATACTTGCTTTTTTGAGTGATCTCTGTCTGAGCATTTGTATTAGAGCTGTTTTCAATCAGCATCTTTTTTTCATTGCAGTTCTGTCATCAATATCAGGGATTCAAGCCGCCGATGAAAGGTTGAATCAGGGTATGCGTGGTTCTCTGTATTTATTATTATTTGAAATGAGTTGCAGTCGCTTTTATACTGTCACAGGATTGCACTCCGCTGCATAAAATTATACTTCTGATCATCAAAACAATCTTCCATCTGTAGGCGAGGTCCTATTGCTAGCTTGCGTTATATTGATTGGCCTATTTGCTCTGCAACATTTTGGTACCCATAAGGTTGCTTTCTTGTTTGCACCAATCGTTATTCTATGGTTGATATCAATTTTTGCCATTGGGCTGTATAACACAATATACTGGAATCCAAAAATTGTCTTTGGTCTTTCTCCGCATTATATCATTAAATTCTTTAGTGAAACTGGCAAAGATGGATGGATTTCACTTGGCGGGGTTCTTCTTTCCATAACAGGTAAGTAAAACCTTGTCCTGATGCTTCCCTACTGAATAAAAGAAAATTGAACTTTTTTACTTTATCACCCAGAAAATTAATTTAATCAATGTACTGGGTTAAGACTTGGTCTTTCTTGTAACAGTTATTAGTTACTTCACTCTTTGGAGTTCTTTTTTACTAATAGCTACAATTTCTATGATTACAGGTACTGAAGCCATGTTCGCTGATCTTGGCCATTTCACTGCCTGCTCAATAAGGGTAAGTCCATCCCAATGTACCAATAGCAAACATCGAGTTGAGAATGTGATTAAAGAGAATCCAACAGTCTAGTTTTACCCCAAGTTAAGGGTTCTATCATATATTCCTTTTCCTACTAGGCATTAGATTCTAAATTACTTTGGGGAGCCAATGGGTGGAAAAATTTGTTTATTATTGCAGTTGGCTAGATCAATTAGGCACCTACTATCTGTTTATCACTTCACATTATATTATGTGAATTACCGGTGACACATGAACTCTATCATAATCTGCATATTTTCTGATGTGCAGCTTGCATTTGCATTTGTTGTATATCCTTGTTTGGTAGTGCAATATATGGGCCAGGCTGCTTATCTGTCAAAAAATATTTCTTCAATTCCAAACAGTTTCTATGCCTCAATACCTGGTTAGTTTTGTTGCTATCCTATTTGATATCCTTATAGATATTATATTTTTTGTGGAATCAAAATTAGTTATATTCTGCTGGTAATATTTCACTGTCCTGCAGGTAGTGTATTTTGGCCTGTCTTTGTTATTGCCACCCTTGCTGCCATCGTTGGCAGTCAGGCTATTATTAGCGCTACCTTCTCTATTGTTAAGCAATGCCATGCTCTTGGTTGCTTTCCACGGGTTAAGGTTGTTCACACGTCAAAACATATCTATGGACAGATCTATATACCAGAGATAAACTGGATCCTCATGATTCTTACTCTTGCTATCGCTGTTGGTTTCCAGGACACAACAATGATAGGGAATGCGTATGGTAAGCCAATAATATCAAATTGTAACTTCCATCTCTGTTTCATAAATTTCGTTGAAGACTGTTGGTTATATTATGCTTATGTGCTGCTTATGACGATATTCAGAACATAACAAATTTAATGAAATCTTACGTGTATTATTCCTGCATTCATAACCATAATAGAACTTGGTTACACAGCACTATGGGATATCAACAATGTCGAAAGATTTTCAAGATAAGGTTTCATGATAAGCTGTGATATAGATGAGTGTGTCTAGACAATTCACTCTGCAGTAGCTGAAAGAGAGAGCAATCTGATATGCTGAATCATATCTTTAACTTCACATTGATATTTCTATTATCGTCGACTCGATGCTGATATTCCTTTAGTCCTACTTTTGAACGCGTCATGTGCAAAGATTAATATGCTTTGTGCATCCATGGTCTAGGACAGTAAGGACTATTAAAGTTTGTGAGATCTTTAATGAACTGGAATTTGTTTTTAAAGGAAATTGGTTGAACTTGATGATTTGAGATGTTGAGAATCGAAAGTAGTTTTTCACGGGCTGAAGTTGCTAGAAATTGAAGAAAGAATTCATAAGGTACCCCTAAATCCCTTGGTATCACCCCAAGGATTTGAATTGCATCAAACAACTTAATACAAAACTAAAATTTGTACAAATACTTCTCCTTGATCGCAAATTAGACGCCTAGAATGCTTTAAATAGGCACAGTGAATTCCTAAATCTCTTAGGATTCCAAATTCTGATTTGGAAACCAAATAAATTGCCTACCTAACTTAATAGTAATGACCTGATACTATGAAAGACAATACTTAACCCTTAACTAAATAAACTATTATAGAAATATGTAGGTTTCTTAAAATTACCAAAATATCCCTCACCTAAAGGCTAAAAATACTTCACAAAACCAAAATCTATAACCGACATGCTAAGTGGCATGTTTATTTTGTTACGCTCTTTAAATTTCCAACACTTGAAGGACACTTTGCCATGGGAACGTACCTTACTCACTTTCATATTCTTTATATCTCTACCACAAGAGGAGCATGTCCTTGACACATCAAGGACACATAACGTCCCATTTTTTTATTTTTGGAAAATAAAGTTAGGTGAGTTTTTAATTATCAAAACATTTGTGTAAAAAAGTTGAGAAATTCTATGAACTTCATGTCAAATTTTTTATGTATCTACTATGCATTTTTCTATCTTCTAGCAGTAGTAAAATATTGTTTAATCAATGTTGTCTTGATATAAAAAATATCTACTTCTCTGATTCAAAAGATTTCAGCTTCAAAAATTAATGATAAAAAGTATTGATTTTATTGAAAAATAAAAAAGTATTAAAATGAAGATATAATATATAATATAATAAAAAATGTGAAGAATTGCAAAGTTTAAATGCTAGTTGAGCATTTTCAAAGTATAGGGGGAAAAGAAAATACCTTGGCATCTTGTTTTTGCTCCAAACAATTTAACCTGGAAACTGCCTTCTGTGATGACTTCTGGCCCTGAGTTTTTTGGTGCAGCAAAGTACATTTATTTTCCCATTTGTGTTTTGTATTTTGTGATGACTTCCTCTATAATGATTTTTTCTTATATTGGAGCTTCTGTTTGGCAGGCCTTGCTTGCATGTCCGTTATGTTTATTACCACATTTCTAATGGCTCTTGTCATGGTCTTTGTCTGGCAAAGAAGTGTCATACTTGCTGCTGCATTCCTCCTTTTCTTTTGGTTCATTGAAGCCATTTACCTATCAGCTGCATTCATAAAAGTTCCTCAGGGAGGATGGGTATCGCTTGTGCTATCCCTGATCTTTTTGTTTGTCATGTTTGTCTGGCACTACGGAACTTGCAGGAAGTACAATTTTGATCTGCACAATAAAGTTCCACTAAAATGGATCCTTGGTTTGGGCCCTAGCCTTGGTATTGTCCGTGTGCCTGGTATAGGTCTCGTATACACAGAATTGGCAACAGGAGTACCAGCTATATTTTCACACTTCGTAACAAACCTCCCTGCTTTTCACAATGTTTTGGTGTTTGTTTGTGTAAAATATGTTCCAGTGCCCTATGTCTCACCTGAGGAGCGCTTCCTCATTGGCCGCATATGCCCCAGACCATATCGCATGTATCGGTGCATTGTGCGGTATGGATACAAGGACATACAGCGAGATGATGGGAACTTTGAGAACCAACTCATTCAAAGTTTAGCAGAGTTTATCCAATTGGAAGCTGTAGAACCTCAGTCCTCAGGCTCCGACACTGCATCATATGATGGGAGGATGGCAGTCATAAGCACCAGGACTATTCAATCCAGTTCAAGTTTAATTGTATCTGAGCATGATGATTTGGGTTCAAGTGATCCCATCCAGAGCAGCAAATCATTAACCCTACAAAGCTTAAGATCGGCTTATGAAGATGAGAACCCACAGAGGAGGCGTCAAGTGAGGTTCCAGTTGTGCCAGAGCCCTGGAATGGATCCATCCGTAAGGGAAGAACTATTGGACTTGATCCAGGCGAAGGAGGCGGGTGTTGCATATATAATGGGGCACTCATATGTGAAAGCAAGACGGTCTTCCTCTTTCTTGAAAAAGCTTGTCATTGATATTGGTTATTCATTCCTCCGAAAGAATTGCCGAGGTCCGGCTGTGGCACTTCATATTCCTCACATTAGCCTCATTGAAGTAGGAATGATATATTATGTGTAGAGGTTACTATTCCATGTTGAGAAACTCTGTCGGGGTGCAATGCGAATTGACCTTTGTACAAGTTGATAAGCTTATGATTTTGAGTAGGTTCTAGCCGTGCAAGTAACAAAGAAGCTGTTATAAGTTTTTCCGTTGCCCTCCTTATATGTATATACAGAGCTCTTATTTTAAAGTCACTACTTGGAGGTTACTATCCCTTTTGTCACAGCACGTGTAAAATGATTCCGAATGTAGAAATTTGGTTCGAGCTTGAACTGCTTTGCTTCTCAGAAATCATTTTTTGTTTTTCATTGTGAGACAGTTTGAGAAGCTACAGGTGGCGTCGAGTGTCCAAATTTCCAGTAACATACGACTCGCCAAGTCTCAGAACTCTATGAGAGTTGATTTCGATTAATTTTAAAAACACGTTATTTTATTTCCTTATTTTAAAAAGAATCGTACATTGGATTCCTTGTGACCAATAAATGAACTAAGAATTTTTCAGATGATGCTCCCATCTTGAATCGCTGCACTTCTTAATATTATAACTATCCCTTCTGTGATGATGTATCCACTTTCTTCGTTGTTTGCTTCCTGCACATTATCCCTGTTTATGATCTGCATAACATGAATTAAAGTGAGTCTAATTTCAACATTTTTCCGCATTGATATTCAAGAACGAAAATTTTGATTGAATGATTGCATGTACCTGAACATTTTGACCAATCCTTGCATTCTTGTCAATTATAGCTTTTCTTATGTGTGAACCTTCTCCTATACCGACAGGAATGCAGAGGCCTCTCTCTTCCCCGGCAACATTCTGGACATTGTTCGTCTGTTAGATAGTTACATTCGAGAAACGGGATATTCAGGACAAAAGGTACCTAGTTCAATTCACTCTTCCTGATGATCTGTTAAAATTTTAGAAGAAAAAACTGTGCGCTTCTTACTTGATAGGTATCGGAACCCATAATGACTGAATCCTCGATGATGGCTCCCTCACCAACTCTTGTTCTCATTCCTAAGACCGAGCCATCTACCGTGCATTTCTGTTTGAAAGGAACACAAGAAACGACAGATCAAACACGTTTGCATATTTCGTTAGTGAATATGAATGCAAAATTTATATATATTGGAATTCTGCTTCTTACGCTGAGAATGCAACCATCTCCAATGACAGAATCTGTAATAACAGCATCGGTTATTAGAGTTGGAGGCAGATTCCGAGGTAAAGTGTACACTGGAGAATCTATGGCGTAGAAGCTGTTAACAAAAGACGATGCATTCAGTAGAAGGATTTCTTTACATCTTTTTTGATATTTGAAGGTACTTGCCTGTACGCATTGTTTGTTTTTCTGGTGCTTTCCATGTTAGCACGGTAGTACGCTCCTATGCTTCTAATGTCCTCCCAATAACCATCAAATCGATAAGCACAGATCTAGTTGTTGCATGAAAAGAAGATTTCCTCAGAATAAAAATAAATAAAAAATCGATGTGGTCTTGCGATAATCTGAAACACCAACCTTCATTCCTACGGAAATTGCACATGGAATTACTTCACTGTTCAAGTCATTCGCGAAAGGAAAATATTCCGTCAGGAGCGGTCCCATGATATTTTTGTTAAAGACATAGATTCCCATGCTGGGGAAATTATGAAGACGAAAATCATCGAATTTGACCGAATTTTTTACCTGAAAATTCGAATACTATAAAGTATCTGTGTGATATGATATCAATTAAGAAAAAAGGAAGGTAGGAGGAGACTTACTGACATGGATTTCAAAGAGTCCATCTCGGGATTCTCTCTAAAATTGATAACTTGGCTTTGGGCATTTACTTTGAAAATTCCAAATCCTAAATCTTCATCTCTTGAACTACTCAATACTGAGACAGTTATGTCCGCTTTGCTGCTCCGGTGGGCCTCTATAAGTTTCTGGTAGTCCATTTTATAAAGGTGGTAACCAGGAAGGACTAGAAACTCAACAACCGGATACTCCTCGAGCACCCACAAACACCTTCTTATAGCATCAGCAGTTCCCTAAATAATGTTGAAAACTTACATTGAATTAAAAAATTCAAGAGAGTTTAATAAAGTTCATTCAACTGCAATGCTTATCATTTAACCTGAAACCAGTCCTGGTCTTCTGGGCTCTGATATGCTGCAATAACTTCAACAAATCCCTCTTTCCCAAGGCATGCCCCCGCATAAGCTCTTGAAAGGTGAGAATTTAGAGAAGTAGAGTTAAATTGTGTAAGAGCGTAGATTTTGGTAATGCTGCTGTTGATGCAATTGCTGACAACTGCATCAATTAGTCTGTAATTTCCTGATATAGGAATGGCACCTTCTGCTCTTCGCTTTGTCAATGGATAGAGTCTTGAATGTGAACCATCTCCGAAAACAATTGCTGCAACACTCTTGAGACGTAAAACATGTCAATACAATAATAAGATAAATCTATAAATATCAACCTTTAAACTTAGGAGAGAACAAAATCTTGAACTTGAAAATTTATTACCTGGTTTGCTGGGGGAAACAGAAAAGTTGGGCATTCATACTGCTGTGAATTTGTTATCGATAAACTTGAAGGCAAGGCTGGAATGAGGTTTGATGCAGGTTTGTAACATTTAGACGGGAGCCTAATTTTGAGATTGAATGAAGCAGAAAGAGACATCAGATTAGAAGATGTGAATTGGTCGTATAATACTTGTTAGTTTTGTTTGCTTCTTCATCCCTCCATTAAGAATTCAAGAGGGAGAGTTACAAGGGAATATTTAGGTTTCATCTTCATGAATGTCTGCTCATCAATCAAATACCAAGTAAATGAAGGCAAGCATTGTTTACAGGAGATAGCTTGTTTAGTTCTCTCTCTCTCTCTCTTATAAAGACCATTTCAACCTTGCATACTTGGATCCTGGGTCCAGTTTTTCCTTTTGTTTGAGAATGAGTAGGTGCCAAGGTAGGTTCTGCCAGCTTTTCATATGTTGTGATTTCTGTGTCTCATAATCTTGTGATAACGTGACTAATAAGCCTAACCAAAATACTGAGTACAAGGTTAACGATCACATTTTTCTACTAATTAAGATTTATCTTTATGAGAAAACACCTTGCCTAAACTACGACAGGATTTGTAAGAAAGCATCCTTGGTGATAAATTATAGCCCAAAAAATCTGTATACTTTTCACACAGTGTCTTATGAAATACATTTCCTAATAAGAATGATCTCGAAACTTCGTGTGGCTAGATGGAACAAATACTTTTCATTTCTCATTTCATGGGGATTCATACTTCTCAATGATATTCCATAATCAAGACAATTCGTTGATTCAGTGCCTCACAATCACTAGCCAATAGGCGTGTCTTTCTTCTAGGAAATTTTCTTCTCGTGGCTAGAAAAATTATTTGATTCGGATCAGTACAAAACAAAACTCTGTTTGAATTCTTGAAATGCAAAAACAAAAGGGTCAAATGAATAAATGAAGGAAGCTCTTTTTTCCTACGAAGCTCCTAGATAAAGATCAAATTCTTTGTTTTGTGGACGGTTTCATTTCACACACACGGAACAAAGCCGACGATACGTAGAAACAACCCTAAAATATTTCATAGCTTAGCTAATGTCTTGCTCAAAATTGTCTTCGAAGTTACCCGCAAACATGACGTCACAAACCAAAATCCATTTCAATGATAAATCCTGACCGCAGAGCATGATTTTACAAGTGAAACACTGCCTGATCAACAAGATTACACAAAATTGTTAATAAATATGCTGCCCAGCATATGTTTCTTATGTCAATCTTCACTCTTTCTCTTCTTCTTTTTCTCCTTTTTGGTTGGAGTTTCACCTTCTTCCCCAGGCTCGTGCTTTCTCTTCTTTTTCTTCTTCTCTTCTGCTTCAACGCTGTCATCTGCATTCTGTAATTCAGAATTCTCAGCTAAATGCTTCTTCTTTTTCTTCTTTTCCTTTTTACTGACTGCCTCGTCTTCAGGTTCTGCACCAACCACTTCATCATTTGACACAGCAGCAGTCTCTTCAGCATCAGACTTCTTTTTCATCTTCTTCTTCTTCTTTTTCTCTTCATCGGCAACAGGAACCTCGTTGCCGGCTTCCCCATCTGCTTCATTCTTTCTCCTTTTTTGGCTCCTTTCAACAGTTTTCTCAGCCAATGGCTCAGTCAGTCCAAGAATGGAATCAGCTGAAGGATTGTAAGTCTGCATACATGATAAATTTAATTTAAGACAAGGACGAAAAATTTTGTAGCGTGAAACAGTTAGAAAAGCCAAATGACCTTGGCAGGAGTGATCAATCCGCCTGACCCCTTCTTGCGGTCCTTGTCGTAGAATTCTATCTTAGGTTTGCCTTTAGCAGATCCAGCGGAACGACTGAGCTCTTTGCCTTCCAAGTTCCTTAACCGCGCTTCAAGCTGTAGAAAATTGAGTGAGAAGTCATAAAAACAAAGGAATAAATCGGATGACTGTAATTTTTTCATAAAATAGAAGTCAACATACCTTCGCTCTATTTTCCAATCCCATGGAGTTATCTTGGCCATCTCCAAGGGCATCATATCGAATAGCCAATGCAGTTTTGGCAGCTAGAGACCGTGAAATTTTACCCTTGTGTTTGGGTGCTGCCTGACCAATTAAAGATGCATGGTATATAAGACCATATTTAGGGGTTGCATGCTTCGTCTTCAGAGCTCTGAAGAGAGCCTTTTCTGCACCAAGTATCTGAACTGTACTTCCAGGTTGCTTTGCAAGATTCAATAAGCTGCCTCCATGAGCAATAAGGCGAGCACCAACGAGCTCTCCAACTAGAGCAGTGAGATTTGGGGCGATGGTGTTCATCCTGCTCTTCAAATAATCATACAATTGAGCTCTATATTCTGCAAGTGAGAGAACTTGGTTGCACAGATCTTTAATATTCTCCAAATCAAGGTCACTAACTTCAGTTCCCATGGAAATCATGGATGCTTCTTTCAGCTCTGTCTCGACTTCTTCTGGGAGGACCTATGAACAGTTTAAGAGCATATATAAAAATCAACTCAATATATTTTACAAAGGTAATTGGGATAAGAAAATGGAAAATTTTCCACTCTTTCCACTTAAATCTGCAGCATAAAAGAACAAAGAATTTGCAGAAACGTGTAATTCTACCCAATTGAAACAAGAAGTGACAATCTGAAACAAAATGCAACTCTTTTTGCTCAAGTGTGCTACAGCTATGCTGTAGAACAGGTATGTCTTGCATGAACTTGTTGATAAAACCATAAGGTGGCACCAGCAATGTTTAGATGAATTCATGAGTAGCATGTCTATAGCCCTTGGATTAGGGGACTTTGAAACTAAAACCTAGCAGCAATTCTTCAATTGAGAATCCACATTGTAAGACTCAAGTCTTACACTTTTATTTACAAACAAAAAGATCATGCAACCCCAAATAAGGGATTTTATTTTTAAAGCTAATCAATCAGCTAGAGAAAACTGACTCACTATTGCATATTTGAACCGGTTTTTCACGGTTCTTATACAAGTATAACAATATGTTGTCTCATGGAGTGAACTTTATCCAAGTAAAACAAGAGCATCGAGAGGGCATCATAAAGAGAAACTAAGTTTCTACCTCAGAGAAATCAAGCTTTGCAGCATTTGTGCGATCACCCATCAACTTAACAGTCTTGGCATAAAGGATATTGTCTTGTACAATCTTGGCAAGCTCTGGAAAATGCCAGCCGTACCATTCTCTAACCCTCATCGCGTATGTGTTTAGCTCTTTGTCAAGGTCATCCAACAAGCTAATGGCTTGTATGATCATCGTATCAACCTAGTATGACAACGAACAGGAGCTAAAGGATTAATAAAAATATTGATATTCAAATGATAATTCAAGCAAATAGTCAACCTTTACTAGTTTCCTTACTTCCACCAACCAAATTTAAAAAACATTGATCATTTACTGAGAAAAGCAAAGTCAACTACCAAAGAGCACTAACTAAAAAATGGCAAACGGAGCGACCTAAATGACTAGTTAACTACCAACGAGCACTAACTAAAAAATGGCAAATGGAAGGACCAAAGAGACTCTGGACTCCACAGAACGACCAAAAAACAAAAAAAAAAAGAACACTACTATTAAGAATATCACCATACTTCAAGCTTAATTAAATTGGCTCTCAATATTAACAAAATTGAATTGTTAAGTGAAGGCTCCATAAAGGAAAACTGAACTTAAGTCTACCATCTTTTTACATTTTCTGAGAGTAACCAACCATTGGCTATTTCGAATTTACCTAACAAGAAATTATGACACCATGTTACAATATCAACTTCCACATTATTTTACAATATTACCAAAATAACTTCTGTTAATTTGAGTTCTGATTGCAAGAAATTTGAAATAATGCAATATCTGAAAATAACAACTAATCAAGATCTTTCACTAATGAAGATGTAGCAATGGTAAAAAGTAAACTTTTATTCCTTTCTACAAGACCTCAATGCAATGCATTTTGCAAAAGCTTGATGTGAGAATTTCTCCAAAAGATAACAAGTTCAATTTGATGTTTGACAACATATAAAGAAATCAAAAATTTGTCCTGCATAAGAATTAAAATTTTGGGCGTTGTGCAAGCAGCAAGCATCTCTTAAAGATGTCAAATAGCTTTTATATACCTTTCATCACAAGGCCACTTCACTGTTTATCTTTGTTTCCTTTATAAGAAATGGAGTAAGGTTGATGGCATCTATAAAATAACACCACTAAAGAAAAACTATAAAACAATTCACCTTGTCAGGACTGAATTTCAACTTGTATCTTGACAGGCTATGAGATAAACCCAAGCTCATTGGAGCCAAGTCTTGAGAAGCTAGACCAGAGATGAGTTCAGTCAATTGACTTCTCACCCCTCTCATCAGTTCCATGACAGCATTGTTATGGACACACTCAATTTGCTGCAAGGCATTAAACAATTAGCTTAGTTGTAGGGAAGCTTAAGTACAGCATGTTACAACTTAACCGCACATCGTGTCTTCACCAGATCAGTGTTAACGCACCAGTTTCTCCTTGATTGCATTTCCAAGTTTAGAGTCGGCCACGGCTAAAATGTCATCTTCACAATGAGAACGGAGGAATTTGCGAAGACCCCTGCTGGGTTTGCTATCAATCAATAAGGTAGCCGCGGACAGCGCCTCTGATGTGTTTTCAAACTTGGAAAAAGCTTTCAGCTTAACAACCTATTGTTAATATAGAGCCAATAGCTAATTAGACCCATAAATGAAGTGCAACATTACAATTACATAGATGTATTAGTACAATTTTAAAAGAGCCCTTAAAGAACAGTTTTCATGACATTTAAATTTTGAACTTTTCTCCACAACCACCTAATAGAATATAAACAATCAGACAGCTATAAATTATTAACTAGAATCGAGATGAAGGCGTGATATTGCACTAAATAGTCATTGCACTGCAAATATTGTCAATTTACTGAAGAATCCTCTCTATCTTTTATCGTTTTTCCATTGGCTGAAGACAAAGTTGTTAAATGATCAAAAAAATCTTCAGCCTGCTAATGCAATAAAATCAAATTTGACAACCATATATATGCTATTAAAACAGCAAATAAGCCCCGAAGTAACTTTAATTTTTCCAGCAACAATAACAAATTCATGCACAATTAAAACATATACACATATATAGAAAGATAGAGATGAATATAAACAGATTAAGAAAAATGACCTGTCTAGCTGAATCTGCAGTAGAGAACTCCTTCCACAAGTCCTGCAATCAAGTCAAGAAGTATTCCGTCCTCAAAACAAAATTACTCGTACATCGACAAAAAACTAATTATGAAGTACACAGATAGAAGAAAACGGGGGAATTAAAACACAAAAAATTTACAAAAAAAAAAAATACCTCGACTTTGGATAGCTTGCCTTCATCCAAGACTTTGAAAAGGGCAAACCCCGCAGGGGTTTCGAACAGCAGCAACATTCTTCTTGCTCGAAATCGTCGACCTGTCGACTGCCACCAATTTTTTCTCGAGCTAGGGTTTGGGAAAAAAGCACAGGGGTTTAAGAGAGAGAATCGAGCGTTTTGCACATTTATAGTGTGCGTGGTACACTGTAGCCCTAGATTTTGATTTTTAAGGTCATAATAGTCCTTTACTAGTTATTAATTCTTTTCAATATAAAAAATGTTAATTAAATTCCCACAACCATTTTTATTTCTCACGTTTTTACTATTTATATATGATTCATAGCCCTTGTTTCATCTTCATTTTTTTTTTCAAATAAATATTTTTCTCTCTTCTTTTCAATCCCATATTTTTCAATAAAATAATATTAAACGTAAAATCAAATACTTTTCTTATTTTTTAATCACGCATTCTTCAATAAAATATATTTTTTTCCTAATGATTTTTCATGTCATTCTTGTTCTCAAACTTTTCATTAGTTAACATATTTTGTATTTGATAACAATTTTATGTTGAAAAATCCATTGAAATGGCATAAATAACTTATTTTTCACATCATATTTTTTAAAAATTAAAAAAATTCTCTCATTTCAAAATAAGAAAATAAAATATTTTGATATAAATCATTATTAATGATGAAACGTACTAATTAATGGAATGTTGAATATGAAAATTCAAAGAAAATAATTATTACAATGAGTAAAATTATGAAGTTTAACTGCATTAAAATGTAGTTTATCAAGTAGGTGTTAGGTATGGATTAAAATTAGATTTTTAGTATATTGTGATATAATTTTTGAAATGTGTGATTGAAAAGTTGTGAGAATCATAAAAAATGTTGTTAATATTGATTGTTTGATTTTGATTTAAATTAAAATTTTATTTTAATCCGAAACAAACAGGACCCAAATGAAATTTTGTTGGTAATATAACCACAATATAATATAAGTTCATTTCGTCCTTACTAGGCTTAATTACAGGAATCATTTCTGAACTTTGCGTAAAGTTTTCATCGGGTCTCTGAACTTTAAAAATTACCCAATTAATTACTAAATTTTGTTATTCGTTATCACATCCATTACCCACTCAACGGTGGTTAAAAATTGACAAATTTAGTGGCATGGTTGACGAAATTGCGTACGTGGCAATCTATTTTCCACTTGGCATCCACGTTAGTAGCAATTTAAAATATGAGTGATGGATAGTGTAACGGATTACAAAATTTAACGATTAAAGGGTAATTTTTAAAGTTCAGTGACCAATGAAAACTTTGCAAAAAGTTTAATGATGATTAAGGTAATTAACACTATTTCCTCTTGTTCTTTTACCATTTTTTTTTTCCTATGCAGTTTTGTTTCCATTTTTATCAATCCGTGTTTTTTTTAAGCCTTTTTCTTTGGGCATGTTTAGGTTGGATTAAAATCTAATTTTAATCTAAGTTAAAGTCAAATAATTAATACTAACCACATATTTCATGGGTCCCACATTTTTTCAACCACACATTTCAAAAACTTCTATCACAATCCACTAAAAATCTAATTTTAATCCTCACCAAACACCATTTTTATGTTTTTTTTTTTTTTTTTCAGTCCTCCTATCCAACAATCTTATTCTCTCTCGTATCACTAAACTGTATTGATCACTTAATAGTATTCAATTTTAAAATTTATACACATCTTCAACTGGAATCTAAAAGATTTCTGATTTTTATTTAATTGTGCCCTGATTAAAAGATGAACGAAGTTGAAGCAACCCATGGAACTGTCACACGATATGCTCCAAAAAGAAAGTGAAACCAGTGCTTCAATATTTGTTTGGAATCGGGGCTCACACGCCAATGACTAAATTTGGTTTTAAATCTAACAATTTACTATAATGAAATGCATTATTTTTACATATCGTTTTGCTCTGCAAAGTTTAATAGTTTCATTTAACCATGAATAAGAAAAAATAATGATTAACAAGCCAACAAAATGTTTAGGGCAAAATTGGACGACATTGCGAAGTACTTAGATTTAGCTAAGAAACTAGAAGCAGGTTGTATTATTGTAGTGGAGTTTGGAAAGATAACCGAGGATCTTGCCCTTATTATTCATGCATTCAAGTGAGTGACCATTACATCGTTTTCTCAGTCCATATTCCTAAAGTCATCCTACTTTTTTCCTGAACAATTGGAAGAAAGTATCTCGTTTTGCTCATCATTATGCGCTCTTTTATAATGTTATAGGCTTGACTAAGATAAGTATCTAAACACTGAAAATATCGTCGATGCTGTGGCAAATGAGCTCAAAGCAAAACTTCTTGCTAAATTAATTACATGAATTATCACTAAAATTTCCGTAAAGTTTCTTCCGGGTCATTGAACTTTAAAAATTACACCCTTAATCATTGAACTTTGTAATTCGTTATACTAGCTATTCAATAGCTCAAAGACAATTGAAGTAAATTTAACATATTTTATCACTGCAAGTTGATTGCTTTGTTTATGTTTAAAAATGAAATTACAATCACTACATTTTTTTATTTGTAAATAGCAAAAAATTATTCATTCTTTTTCTTCTTTCTTTTAAAAAAGAAAAGGACGCGAATGCAAACACTTGAAAATGTAGAGTTTGGTGGTTGAAATGATTCAAGGCAATCCCCAATCATCTAAATTTCAATCGCTACAATCTCCGTTTGATCATTTAATTGCTACTGTTGACGACGTTGGAGAGGGAGCTGAACTTGACAAATCAACTTTGGAAGAGTGCATTATACAGACAATAAGGATAGAGTCGAGATGGTTGTGCGGATATAGTGGTGGGTGTGAAGATTTCGCTAGTTCTTCTGCGTTGGTGATTACTATGGTGGCAAGATAGGTTTTGGGTAGTGGGGAGAAGGAAGTGGGATTTGAGGGGCTTGTAATAGAAATGCTTGAGAGGTGTGGCTAGAGGAAGGAGAAGATGAGGTGACAAGAAATGAGGACAAGAAGTGGTAATTCGGATAAGGGAGGCCACAACTGTGGTGGTGGTGGTGGTGAGATGGAGTTTGGGTCGGGGTGATTATGGTGAAGGTCATCGTGATGGTAGTGTTGGAATATTGTTCAATGGTGTTTGAACATAATAATAATAATTTACGACTTTTTTATATATTTCATTATTAAATTGTTCATTGCATAATTGAGTAGTTAATGATCATCAATCGTATTCAGGAGTAATGACACTAGTACACTTGAAATTATTGGATTCAACCAATTAAAGCGTTGATTAGTTTAGAGTGGGAAATAGTTAAAAAAATAATCACATGTGGTTGTTTTTTATAATAAAAATTACCTAAATCCGCTATAGGATAGTGGTTGCTACTCGTGAACTTCAAATATTTGATATGTCAATTAGTAAGATCAATTTGTTATAATCAACACCTCAATATGTTGGAAATTGATAGAAATCGAAGTAGTGAACATGATTCACCTCAGAATCCCTAGCCTTTCAGGTACGATCCAAAGGTTACGTGCACATACCGACCGCTGGGCCAAACTTGGGATCTTGTGTTTTAAGATTGGGCTTGGCCCAATATATTCTTTTCGAACAAATAAAAGTTTTCTATATTTTATTTTAATCTTCCAAATCAATAAGTTAACAATTCAAATCGCCAACGAATGAGATTAAGCTGATTCTAGGATCCAAAACAGACAGCTGTCCTTTTCCCTTTTCAAATGTTGTATCCTTGCACAAAAACTTTTGACAAATTATAAATAGCCTCCCATAGTCTTGTAAAATTTGTTCATTTTTTGCTTTCATTGTCATTTTGCCCTGCATTCTTAGAAATACATTCTGTATTAGTTCTCATTTAATAAAGAGAGTGCAATACACATTTTTAGTTAGTCTTTTCTTCTTATTTGAAGTGTTGGTACGCCAAGAAAAAATCTTTGTATCTTTGGAGACTGTGATTTAACCGTGAGCACTAGTGCAGTTGTGCAGGGTACAATCGTCTTGAAAATAAAGAGTCGAACTCTTACTTTGATCTATTTTTTCCCTAACTTCTACATTTTTCATTCCTACATTTTTCTTTCCAAGCAAGTATTTTGCATGAATTTAGTCTACCTCGTGTTCTGCACATTGGCTTAAATAAAAATAATAACAATAATATAATTTGCATCCATTTTCTAATACATTGTCCATTGTGACAGGAATTTTGAAGTCTTAATCAATATTGTCAAACGACATAGGTATTATTTCGTTTGCTACGTCGACTAAATTCATGACCATTGCATTGCAAATTGTTTGTAAACAGCTTAGCAAGCCGTTCAGGCTTTTTTTTACTCCCAATTTTGCAAAAATTCCCCAAATTCAAAATTTTCTATATTCTATCACACTTGTTCCAAGAGACACGTTGCCCCCTTGTTCGTAATTATCAAACTAGAGACTCCACTATATTTATAAAATATTATCTAAGTTATATTGAATCATCCGATTTCAATTACTAAAAACGAGAACTAGATTAGACTAGACAATTAAGGTCTATTCTTTTTACAATTTTCAAGCTGTTTTCTGTTTTCGATTTTTCAAAACAGTGAAAACGCGTTTTTGAAAACAAGTTAAAAATTTACAAAGAAAATTCAAAACGACAAATTTGTTGTTTTTGATGTTTTTAATTATAATCAAATTAAAATTTTCAAAATACGTTTTGAGTGTTTTCAAAATACCAAAAAGAATACATTTTCAACAATCTCAAAATGGATACTCAAAATTCAAAATCTAAAATGATTTCAAAACTCAAAACACAAAATTGAAACACAAAGAGAACAACCCATAAGTAATTGCAAGTCAAGTCACCCCCCTTCATACAACATAACATTTATTCCTTAAGTTTTCAATAATAGAAACTAAATCCCTAGATTCCTTTATTATATCATTTCTAGCCCTCTAGTACTTGTAGTTACAATTNTATATTTATAAAATATTATCTAAGTTATATTGAATCATCCGATTTCAATTACTAAAAACGAGAACTAGATTAGACTAGACAATTAAGGTCTATTCTTTTTACAATTTTCAAGCTGTTTTCTGTTTTCGATTTTTCAAAACAGTGAAAACGCGTTTTTGAAAACAAGTTAAAAATTTACAAAGAAAACTCAAAACGATAAATTTGTCGTTTTTTGTATTTTCAATTATAATCGAGTTAACATTTTCAAAATGCGTTTTGAATGTTTTCAAAATGTCAAAAAGAACAAAATTTCAACAATTTTAAAATAGACACTCAAAACAAAAAATTCAAAATGAATTCAAAACACAAAACTGAAATACAAGGAGAACAATCTCTTAATGGTTTAAAGGAACCATAACCAATTTATATATGAACAAATCAAATCCAATCGATTGGCGCGGTTGTGATTTAAAATACCCGATGCTAACCCAAACCAAGCCCATGTTGAAAACGAAGTAGAAGAGTCATGAAAAATGAGAGCAAACCAAAAGAATCAAAATGCAAAACATTTAAAACCTCAATATTTCAACTTGGTAGTAGCAACCAGAGATTGGGCCCTTGTTTGGCTCAAGTTAAAATCTAATTTTAATATCAAGTTAGCCAACAATTAATTTTAACCACACATTTCATCAACTTTTATCAACATCTACTAAAAATCTAATTTTAATCAATATCAAACAGGGGCTAGATATCAAACTCGTGATTTGTGTTGCGAGGTGGCGGTGGATGGAAGGGATGATCAATATGATTTTTCCCCCCTATCTTTCTCTTTTCATTTTTTGTTTACTATTTCCTTTCGAAATAAAAAGGTCTGCTTCGAAAAAATGTTAATTAATTATTAATGACGGGTAAAATTCTACACCGAGGACTAAAGTGCTATCAAATTGAAAGTTTTGAAATTTGATAAGTGTACATGATGCGCTTATATGTGCCTTAGATTAGAGCAATCATTGTTATTTTAAATGAATTGAAGATTAATTTTGTATATTTTTTGTTTATTATGTGTATTTTGATGAAAAATGATGGAATTAGACAAAATGAGTAGAAAATTGGCCAAAGTGAAACTAATCCAAAGTTTGGGGACTAAATCTCAAAGTGTTAATAGTTGATTCGGGCCTAGTATCGATGATTGGAGGGGGTTTGAAGTCAATTAGATGGATTTGGAAGATAGAGGATCAAGAAGATACGAAAAAGGGACCAAAATGACTAAAAAATGAAATTTAGGTACCAAAATACAACAAATAGAACTTTACTATAAGGGCACACATGCTTTTCTTCTCGTGCACGTGACACCCTAGTGTCCATTTACTAAAAGCAAACCCAATGGGCAGCGGCAGGGGCCATTTCTGGGCTTGAACGACACAACTTTCTAGTTTGATCCAAATTCTTATGGAGATCAAATCCAATCTACTATTTAACCTACAAGGGACTGTCAGAAAGAAAAAACACATATAAAACCCTATTTTTCACCACAAGAAGGAGGCTAGCACAAGATTCAAAAGCAATTAATACAAGAGATTGAAGATTTAAAGTCAGAGTTGAAGATTAACGAATGATAAATTGATCTTTCACTTTCAAATCATTGTTTTCGATTCAGGGTATTTTTTCCAAATCTTTATGTGCAATTTACATAACATGCTAGGCTAATTCTTTTTAGGTACTGGATGAAGATGAAACATTTTATTATTTATTTTTAATTTAAAACAATTAATTAGTTAGATTCTTGCTTCTTCTTTTTTGTTAATCTCGCATGCGTAATTTTATTATTTGATTGCTTGATCACCAATTAAATATATATAGTTACTTGTTATAGTGATGAAATGTTCACAATAGATCTAGAACACTGCTTAATTAACATACATGCAATAGATATTAGGAATAATGTTTATCATGTGTGCAATCTTTGAGATACTTGTGAAATTGAATGCATTCTATTCATTCGAATTTAGACTATGAATAAATTCAGATAGTAACTAGAATATATTTAATTTATTTTGGAAAAAAATAATTAATTACAATAGAATTATCAATTATCAAGAATTCACGAATGATATTATCTACGTAATTGAAAATTGAAATATATAATAATATGTGGACTCGTAATTTAATACACTTATTCCATATACATATAAAATTTGAATTTTACAAGCTTCTGTAGATTTATTTAGAAGAATTACAAACCACAAAAATCTTTTTGTTCGCTTAATTTGAATTTGATTAGAAACTAGTACACTTGATTGAATTTTATTCCTCGTGGGATCGATATGCACTACTAGTATTGACGTATCCAATAAATATGCAATTAATTGTCTTAAGATTGATTTTTATTTGTTTAGGCTTAAGTATTTCAATCTTAGTCAAACACCCCCCACACTTTTAAGTATTGATAAGAAGGAGGATGACTTTTCCATAATTTATATGGAGTTTCTTCCATTTTCTTAAAGGGTATCTTGTTAAAAATACTATTTATTAATATAATATCTTCTCCCCACAAGTTTCGAGGTAGATTCGAACTTATCAACATCGAGTTCATAATCTATTTAAGAGTTCGATTTTTAGCAACACAATTTGATTGAAGCGAGTAAGGTGCCATTATTTGATGAATTATTCCATGTTCGAAATAATATTCTTCAAACGGTGTTGCGTATTCATCACATGTATCACTACGAATACATTTTAATCTTTAAACAAGTTGATTTTCAACTTCCGTTTTATAATGTTTAAAGGCGTCTAATGTTTCGTCTTTATCTCGTAGTAAAAAGACATAATAATACTCTGTACAATCATCAATGAAAGTTATAAAATATTTCTTGCCACCTATTAATTTGAACAAATTTCAAGTCACGTATATCGCTATGTATTAACTTTAAAGGTGTCGTGTTCCTTTAAATTGACTGAAGATGTGTTTTGACCAATTTCGTTTCAACACATACTTCACACTTATGATTATGATCAATCTTAAGCGACAGAATTAAACTTTGATTCTTAAGTTTGAGCATAGATTTGTAATTGAAGTCTCTTAATCGAATATCTCATAAATAAGATCTAAAGGTGTCCGTACCTTTGAATTGAGTGAAAAAGTGTTTTGGCCTATTTTGTTACAATACATACTTCACACTTATGATTATGATCAATCTTAAGCGTCAAAATTAAACTTTGATTAGTAAGTTTGCACATAAATTTGTATTTGACGTGTCCTAATCGACTTTACCATAAACAAGAAACAAGGCAACTTAAACATATAAGTAGAATTCAAAATTTCATTTATAATGTTTTGTTTTGGTACAATTGTAAGAATATTCATTTTACATTCTTTTACATAAATATCATTTAACATACATCTCATTTTTAGTGAGTACAAATTTATAGGATACGAATACAAGTTTAAAGTCATTTTTGCTAAGTAGAGACCCGTATACAAGATTCTTGAGAATATCCGATACATGTAGGACAATGTTGAGGACAAACTTTTTATCGGATATCATTTTCAAAGTAACTTTTCTTTGTCCTTCAACTTTAGAACTTTCAGATTTTTTCACGCAGAGTTATTCTCCATTTAATTCTTTGTAGTTCGAGAGAATGGTCTTGTTTGCGCAAATGTGATTGGTAGCACCAGTATCAACCCACCATTTTCTTGAATTTCCAACATTGTTACATTCAGAAACATCTGCTGAAAGATTCATCTGTGTATCCCTTCAGAAATGGTGTCTCTTTCAACCACATTTGCTTGTGCGTTCTTCTTAGGCTTTCGATATTCATTAAAATGATATCCGACTTTTCCAAAATTGTAACGTGGCCTTTAAACCTTTTGACATTCTTTGAGTTGTCTCTTTTTGGTACAACACGGAAGATCTTACGTTTCTTATTGACAACCTTTGAACCAGTTTCAACAAAATTTGTTCGAAATTGAACAGTAGATTTCCTTTCGGTTATTGTCTTCCTCAATTCTTAAACGAACTATCAATTCCTCTAAGTTTATCTCCTTGTGTTTGTCCTTGAGATAGTTCTTGAAATTTCTCCACATAAAAAGGAGTTTCTCAATGATGGATGTAACTTAAAAGGACCCACTCAATTCCATCTTTTCAACATGTATGTTATGAAGTGGAGTTTGAAATTCTTGTACTTGACTTATCACGATTTTGGAGTCTACTATTTTGTAGTCCAAAAACTTGTCGACAATGAACTTCTTTGTTCTGGCATCTTCGGCATTGTACTTCTTTTCTAATGAATCTCATAGATCATTAGCCGAGTCCATCGAACTATACATCCCATAAATTGTATTGTCCAATCCACTTATGATGTAATTTTTAGAAAGGAAATCGGAGTGCTTCCGTGCATTCAACACAATAATTGATTCAAGATATATTTTCTCATTCTTGTACAACACGATCACTTTCTTTTAAGAACTTTGCCAAATTCAAAGTAATAGGATAAAACAACTTTTTTTTTGCCATCTTTTAAGCTTTACACCTGAAAACTTTTCCTCATGTGGGATGTGAAAGTTTGATATAGGTATAACTAAAAGCGAAACCACATAATTCGTACCATTTGTTATTTGACTCGAAGTAGTCTCAACAGTATTCATTTTTGTTATAAACTGAAGTTCAACGTACAAAAAAATAAAAGTAATGAATACAAAAACTTATTCCAAAGATGAAGAAATGATGTCCAACATCAACCACAAACAATCGAATTTGTCTTAAGATTGTTGGTAGATAGTATATTGAAATGGTTGTTTAGACAAAGAAATATTTAAATTTAATTCGTAGGAGCGTAATTAAATTCTAGAACTGAAAGGAAAGAAAGTAAGAAAAAGAAAAGAAAGTGAAGAACAAAATTCGACGCAAGTGAAAACACTTTCTCTTTAAGATAAAATGTCCCCCGCAAAGGTGCTAATAGTTTACGACACTTATCTCTCAAGATATAACAGATACAATTTGTGGTATAAGCACCTTCAAATCACAAGCAATATCGAATTTTGAACGAAAGTTTTCCCTCTACAAGAAAATGTTCTTGGAATGACTTTTGGATAGTATTTTGTAAGAGTTTTTGATATAATGTTCAATGTAAAATAATATGTGATGTATAATGGACGTTCAAATGGTCCTATTTGTAAAAGAAGATGGGTTGTGAGTAAAGTGTCACACCCCAAACTCAACAACTTTCACAAAGGGAAGCATCACTTACTATCGCTAGCTTGTTATTGGCCTATCGTTCGAGCGACAGTGACACCTATTCAACAGAACCTCTTTCGAACGGTAGTCGAGCTATGGAGTCAGACATTTATCCCGACCAGTTTTTCCTCTTTTTTATTCAATTTCGGACCACAATTTCTCATTCATCCGAAAATGATTTTGAGATTTCAAATACACCAAGGCAATTTACTCGACAAATTGAACCAGTTAGTCTATTTATATTTATAATTTGACTATCAGATCAAGTTCGAATATTTTGTCGAAATTAACACAAAGTCATTTTTTAAGTTATATATTTAACTAAATTTTTCATTCTCTAAACCAAATTTCAACAAAATGAAAAATCATTTGTTGAAAATAGAAGCAAGTGTTTGCATTTTTATAGTTCAAGTTGGAGACTTGGGTATGGGCTTCAAAAGGTACTAATGATCTTTAAGAGAAAGATATACATGTGCGTGAGATCGGACCAAGCCCACACGCTAGGTCAAGGTTTGTGGGCTTGGCTGAAGACAATATTATTCTTTTGGATAAATAATTTATTATTTATTTTATTTTATGTTAATTAGATTTTTATTACTTTCCAGATTCGAATTATTAAAAAGTGACGGTAGCACTAACATGATTATGCCACGTGACGACGACTTCTAGAATATGCTCGTCATTTTTTCTAAAAGACACGTATATTCGGATAGAATTTGCCTGGACGAAACATATTTGTTCACGCCAATGTTTCCCATTAGTTGCGTATTTTTAGACAACTTTTCAACTATTATGAACCGATCCCCATATTCCTGCCTGATTGATCCATTCCTTTCACTTTTCATTTTGCCCTGCATTCTTAAAAATAATTTTTGTACAAGTCTCTTCTTCATAATCAGGGTCCAAAACATTTCGCTCTCATCATTTCTTCTGGGTTGAAGTGTTGTTACAACTAGGAAAGATCTTCGTATCTCACAAGACGATCGCCGTTCATCAGTGAGCACCTATGTGGGGGCGAAGTCATCTTATGAACAAAGAGTCGAACTCTAACTCGATCTACCATTTTCTAACTTCTTCGTTTCTTACTTGTGCTTATTACTTCTCAAGTAAATATATTTAGTAATCCACCAACAAATTATCTCATGTTCGTGAAGAAAAAAAAAATTAAATGCATAAATATCATAAAACAGTAATGTTGATTATAAGCAGAATTACCTTTGTCTTGGCCGATAAAAATGAGCAGAAATTTCGATAAGCTAGCTAGCCCAACTAGTTGAAAGACAAGGAACGAGGTGGAGTAATGAAGATGTTTGTTGATGATCATCTAATTATACCACAAATGCTGCATACAAAGTGCAGGATTTGATTAGATGACCATCAACAAAACATGTTCAGAGCACCACTGACTAATACACAGTTTGCCTTGAGCTTGAGCAAGAAATGATGTATATATTGGGTGGGGTACTGGGCTCTCACCAAGCAAAGCATATTCTTTGAGTATAAACCTTTCTTGATTGATCTGCACTGTTCACATCTCGTTTCAATCTGGTTGTTGACTATTTATTAATTTATTAGACATCAAAGGTCGAGAGATGACGATGGCTGTCATAAACCCCATATTTTTTAATATTGTTTTTCTGATAAGTGACTTTTTTTTTTTTTTTTTTGTACAGTGAAAAAGAAGATAAACTTTTTGAGTTTAAGTGCAAACTTCTTTTATCGAGAGAACGTGTGAGTGGAAAAGAATTAATTTTTTTTTTTTTTTTAAGAATTAGACTCGACCAAAGCTAATATTTGATTATTGGACGGAGTTAATATAGTTAGTGATAAATAGCTGCATTTAGGAAAAAAAAAATCATGCTATGTGTATACGGGACCCATTGTCCCCTCACAATAGGGGGGGGGGGGCAGAATATTTTATTTGGGCGTGGACCCCTCCCCTCGTGTGAGAGGAGTGTAAACCAACGGGTAAACGGACGAGTACGAATATAAAAATAAAAAATAAAAAATTGAACTTGTCCAAGTTTGTTTTGTTTTGTTTAAATTTTAAATGATTGTATGTACTAGAACAAAAGCTGAATGGTTTTTGTCCTATTTTTGGTTCTAATACTCGAAACAACAAACTCAAGCTCGTGTTTAACATCCATTTTGGGGAAAGAATAAATTTTGGAATAGTGATTGATAGAAGAATGTGTGATTAAAAAGTAAGGGAAATTTTTGGGTTTATGTATAATATTATTTTAATGATAAAAGGTGTGATTGAAATGAATAAATGAGAAATATAATGAGTGTCAAACAGGGGCTTGAAATGAACCGAACTTTTATTTTTGTAATTATCGAGGCTAGTTCAATGCACCAATCACATGGAAGAATTACAATTTAAATTTTAAAGCAAATCATATCCAACTCTTCTTTGTAGGGGAAAGTATTAACTGACAGACATAGATTTTTCAGAAATTGTAGGACTTGTCCAAGAATTAAAAATGGACTTTCTATTACGAACTTAGCGATTTGTTTACATAATTATGTTTGTTCTAAATGGTTCAACTTATAAAGGGAGCATTTGGTTCTTTGTTTTCGAGCTTTTTTTAGTTCACATATCGTAAATTGTCCAAAATTTGTTTGGTTTGATATTTTTGAAAATACATTTTTGAAATAAGATTAAATTTATAACATAAAATTCAAAACATGAATTTCATTCCTTAATTCTGAGACGATGGGAATTCATGATTTTTTTTTTTATAAGACTCTCGTGGAACTCTCCATATATAAATTATGTTTGCTAACCACGATCAATTCTAAACTTTTTCAACTTATTTCAATTTAGTCTCCTCTTCATTATTTTTGTTTGGTTTTGGTCCTTTTTCTTCCAAGTTGATCCCTGAATCTCAATAGTCTTCTGAAATTGGTCTTTTGCAAGTTTAAAAAATGTGCAATTTAATTCCTCAACTTTCCATAAGTTGAATTTAACTCACTAAACGTAAGATTTTCTTTCGATTACTCCCTTAATGCTTTTTATTAATTACATACTATTAGACTAACCTTCAATTGCATCGGTGCAACTCTAATTAGCTCAAAATCATCATTTTTGCTCCAAATGCCTAAAGTCTAAGTTTTACCCACAATAACAACATTTGACATAAATTAAGTAGAATTTTATTTAAATTTACTAATATAATTCAAATTTACAAATATTTATCTACGCGATGATATAATGCGTGTTAATGCAAGGAACCCAAGATCAAAAAGGTGAAAAACTTGAGGCATATATGACGCAGTGATCATCTAAGATTTATATGATGAACGAGGATATTGAACTTAAGACGCTATACCTAAAAGAAGAAGTCTCATTCGTCTAAGAAAATCACCTAATCAATCGGGCAATAGTGAAGCTACTAATCGGACCCTTATTCAAATATGGTTTGCTGAATATCTTAAATAACATGAAAGGGGTGTCTAATAAGGCTTATTTCCTAATTTTTGTCGAGTCAATTTATTATTTACTTGTATTTTGTTACTGTAGATTAGATTTTTTTCGTAAGATTTACCAAATTTAAAATGTATATTACTTGATAATGTATTAACATAAAATTGTTTTATTTTATTGAATAATCAAATTTATAATGTCACAACTAATTTCTAAAAAAATCCAAATTAAACTTGTTTTCTATTTTAAGAATCAGTTTCCATAATGTCAAACTAAACCCCTTTTTTCCAATCTTAAACCTTGTTTGATCCCATTAATAATGGGGCGGATCCAGGCACGGGCTGGCCCGGACTACAGCCCGTGCTCGCCCAAGCCCAGATCCAGTATTCTCCCTTTTGTTTAGCCCACTAAGGCAGCCGGCCCAGCCCGTGTACAAAAAATAAAAAATAAAATTGAAGAACGAAGAGAGGAGTCCATTCCGCCATTCCGATTTTGATTATCTGCGGGGGACTCGATTTCGGGGACGGCCAGAGGCCTTGGCACCGGATTCTTGCTCATCCTAGCCGGACCCTCGACGCCGGTTATCTCAGCCAACGACTACGAGCTTTTCACAAACGCAAAAACTCAGCTGAAACTGGTACTGCTGCTCATCTTCTTCTGTTCTTCAAACATATTTTGGGCAATTTTGTTGTGATTATTTGATGTATTTTGGAATTTTGGAGAATCGTGCATTTATCTATACTAGTGGCGCGCACGTGCAATGCACGTGTTGGAATGTAGTTGACTACCTAATAGTGTGGGGTGATTTTTAGTTATACTATAAGTAAGGTAGAGCAATTAAACAAATTATATTTCCAACATGATAAACTTTATCAAGATGCCAGTATAGAACACTACGATTAGTCAGCAACGTGAATTCATAAAGTGGAAGGTCGAGAAATTTTGTTAATGGTAAAATCACATATTGGATTATGAACATTGATTCTCTGCATTAGAATCAAAGAATTGTATATTAATATACTCATGATGTGTATGCCTTTACACTGCACAAGTTACACCTAGTGGATTATTGAGAAAAGAAGAGAAGAGAAGCATACATTTGCAACAAATAGTCACAGTTTGCACAATTCTACGGTTCCGTTTCGATCAATGCTTAAGCCCGACATTAGACGACGTCGTTTTGGGTGATGACAGGAAAATTCAAGACGTGGCAATGAAAACTGCCTCTTTTATATTTGTTAGGATATGACTATATCCGGTTAAAATTCTGCCATTATCAATTAGTTTTTTGCTGCAATTTCAATAAGTAATTACAACGCGTCTTTAGGATTTTTTGGGTTTATTCTATTTTGCTACAATTAATGTTCCTTTACAATTAACAATGTGTATTTTTATTCTTTTAAGCTTTTTTTTTTATTTGCTGAAATATGATTGGATTTATCAGTGTTTCTGAAATTTAATTTTAGTACCTTGGACTTTGAGTTCAAAACTAGGCCAATTTATATTATTGGTGAAAGTTATGTTGGAAAATATCTTCCTTAGCAGTGTTTCTGAAATATGATTTTAGTACCTTGGACATTGAGTTCAAAACTAGGCCAATTTATAGTATTGGTTAAACTTATGTTGGAAAATATCTTCCAGCACTTGGATATTATATTCTAATGAAGAATGGCGAGTTGTCTACGGAAAAAAAAGGGTGAGGGTGGTGTTGCTATAGGAAATGGATTGAATGATCCAGGGATTCAGGTGGCAACTCATGTTACAAGTGTTTCCAATATTGGTCTGATCAATAAAAAGCAAAAGACCCTTTTGGAAAAACATCAGTTTGATGATTTTGGATTGACTGAATATGGTAATTGGAGTGAGGTTACAAATGCAAGAACAGAGTCTTGAACAATATGACTGGTTTAGCCTCTTTACACGACTTCAAGTTGAAAAATTAGTTTATATTTAGAGTTTAACTTTGAAATTTCTATGTTTACAATGTCCCATATTTTATACTAAAGGATTTAATACTTTCTTTTTTGTGATTATTTGCACAGGTTTACTTAGAGATTAATAAGTGGAACAACATGGGGATTATAAAAGACGGTTCAATATCTGGTAATTTGCCGAGTAGCAGCTATGCCTTTGCAGTTAATTATCCAGGTTACCCTTCTTCCATCGAACATGCAGTTGAGACTCTGGGTGGCACCGAAGGCATTGTGAAGGTATACACGTGGGAGTGTCGCCACTCTGTATCATGTAGTGTATAGTGTATTCTGTCACATGTAGTGTATACACATATTTCTTTGAATGAGTTATGGAGGCTATTTGAACTAATGCAGCATGTTTGATATATAACTTTAATACATGGAATACTTTTTCGCGCCCAGGGAGTTAAATTTGTTTAATTATTTTCTAGTGGTGGAGAGTTTTGAAAGATTAGAACTACCGGTGACATAAAATTGATTAGGCTCAAGTGTCAGGCACGCGGTTAAGGTTACTAATAAGATCAAAAGTATGAAGTCTGCTCATTGGTGAAGGTTCTGCATTTGGGTGAGCTGGTATTTTGAGGGTGTTTTGGATATGAGGAATCTTCCTATTACCAATTGGGGTTGCCCTGAGGGTGTGAATACTTTGAACCTTCAAGAGTTGGAACCTGTTACTTTTGGATATCTGGGGTGCAGCTTGGCATGTTGGAAGAGGGATTATACATCGAAGGGAGGTAAGTTGATATTGATGAAGTAGCAATCTGTTCATATTACATATCTTCGTTTGGAATCCTAGCTTATCTTCAAGAGATGTAGATGCTGCGGAGGTATCTTCTGTGGGTTGTAAAGGAGTGCGAGAAAAAGATTATTAAATGATTAAATGGGATGTTGTAACCTCTCTAATTAGAGATAGAAGTTTAGGAGGCGAGTGGCATAAGTGCATTCAGCAGAGATTTTCTTGAAACGTGTGCATATGGAGGTTTGGAAGAGCATTATAAATGATTTGTCAGAATTTCTTTGGGCTTATTTGCTTTGCGATGGGTAAAGGGGATACAATTAGATTCTTAATGATCAAGTAACAGCACTCTCCTAAAAGAACATTTTCTGGACAACTTCTAGAATTTCATAAATAAGCTAGTGATAGAACTGGCAAATTTCTGCAATAATATGGTTTCTTAATATATGTTGTTTAGGAATGCTTTGCTGGATTAAAAAGTTAGATCGACCCAAGCCTTTTGCCCTTAATTGTATGGGGTAAGTATATATGAGGACCTAAGCCCAATGCAAAATTTTTAAATAGACTTTGATGGAACTCCAGTCTTATGATTGAAAATGTTGCTGAAATTTCAATTGTTGGTATGAGGCCGAATCGGACCACTACGTGGGATGGGAATGGCTCAGCCCACATGCATCGTTTGATGAAAGCACTCAAAGGTAGCTTTTGACTTACAGGGCGCATAGGCTTAGCTCATCAAACAAGTTCGCCAAAGGTAAGTTTAGTTGAAGAGATCGAATCGAAGTCACAAATTCAACCATTCGAATGGTCAATCAGCCCTTCCTGGAGGGTACTTTCTCAAAGAATAATTTTTGTGGATATGGAATTCTAAAAAAATTGTTGATTTTCTGTGTATTTTATTTGGTTGAGGAAACATAAAGATTTTTTTCATTGCTCACCTCTGTGTGATGTTGGTGATTACTTGTTAGTGGAGGGGGAACCTTCAAAGAAATTGAGTGTCCTATTTCAAGGAGTAAATTATTCTTTCCACAATTAATAGTCTAAAGTTATGAAATTTTCTACTTTGTTATTGTGGTTTTTCCCCCCCCTTCATTTTATGCTATGGATTTTAAGTAAATGAAACTACAAAGAAAAGAAACAAGTATTTTTGAAATTATTCTTCCTACAATTTCTCTTCTAAATTCGTAATTCTTCTTCATCAACTTCTTTCTCTTTCACGATTTGGTTACTTTATTTTCCTCCTTCTAGGAAGGACAAGCAGACCTCTTATGTGGATAGTGATTCCATAAGCTCTTGCCGTGCAACTGACACTCTTGGGCATACATTTATAGTTCTCTAATGTGTTGCTACCATGAGATGTTCTCTATATTATTCCATTTCTTGTTCTAGTCCACCTTTCTTCCCTTGCATTTTTAGTAACATATACGGACATCTTGAATTTACTTCCTGCCACATTAATCTATATTCCCGTGTTTCCAGGTTCGTACACAGCAGTCAAACAAAATGGAGCTATATTTTCGTCCTGGAGATCCATATTCACACCCAGCCTTTGGGGAACCTCAGCCCTGTAATAATTTTTTGTTGAAGATTTCTAAAAAGAAATTTAGAAATGCCCAAACAACTGGGTACAGCAAGGGAGTATCTGAACATTCAGCAGATCGAATTAATTTTAAGCAGAATATTTCCAACGATAACTTATCAGAAGCTCCACAGCAAATCAATCAACCTGAATGTGAATCCAATGCTGCTTCTGCAGAACTTGAAGACCAGCTACCTAGACAAGTACAACCGGAGCTTTATGCTGATATTGTTGCTCAAGTTTCAGAGGCTTATAATTTTAATGGTCAGATGGGTATTATATTATTTGGAGGTTTTCTACTACCTTTTCCATTATTCCTGTAGCCCAGTTGTATTTTGTACCCACATGTGTTTTGTTTCCTAAAGGAATGGTGGATTACCAGCATGTTCTTGCTGTTCATGCTGATGTTGCCCGAAGAAGGAAAAGAAAGTGGGCTGAAGTGGAACCGCAGTTTGGTTAGTCTTCTTTCATTATTGTGCTACTGCACAGGACGGAAATTGCTCTTGGTTTATCTAACTTCCCTTTCTTGTTTATTCTACTTGAAGAGAAGGGTGGACTCCTGGATGTTGATCAAGAGGATTTGATGATATTAGTACCACCACTTTTTTCAATAAAGGATGTACCAGAAAAAGTAGCGTAAGATGCTTTAGCTTTACTTCCTCCAGTTAAAAATATGACTTTCTTTATTGTGAAGTTTCATTCTTCCGACCGACAAAAGATTAAGAGTTGCACACTGGCAATCAGAGAAGCCTTAAATTTATTTAAGGTAGCGTTGAAGTTTAAGTCATGTTGAATGGAGAATATCAAAATATTTGAGTCAAGTTCTTACTATAGTTGGCAAAAAGATACTGTTAGTTTTTAACTTTTCAACCCGTTAAAAGAAATATGGAATCTATAACACATGGTCAATGGCTCTTCAAAGGCTGGATATTTGCTTGCAGGTTAGCTGGCCTAATTATATGCAAGAAACATAATGAAACTAATGATGTTTTCTACATCGTCATAGTACAAGAGAATAACGGAGAAGGTTATATGATACTTTATCAGAAAGATCTAATGCTCCTGATTGTTTGGGGGCAGATGTATGGATGGTGTATTTGGAATCAGAGAAATATTAAATTTGTGTAGAAGACCATGGTATACCTTTTGCAGTTATGGTAGGATAGAGTTTTCTTTTGAGGTATCTTCACTGAAGGCCTACAGGAGTTTGCTTTGGGATGTCTAAATTTCCAGCGTGATTGAAGCAATGAGTTTTGACAATCCTGTTGAACAATTAACAAAAAATTAAGCGTTGTAATAAATTTGGGATCTGCTACGTGAATCCTTTTTTCCCACTTTTTCAGTACATATCTAGAATTAGCAATGGACTACTCACTAAAAGATCTGGCAATGTAGCAATGGAAACTTACTAAAAGATATGATCTTTTGGGGGGTAGTTTCCTTTTGTTTATGGCCATTGCTTTCTGGGACTGAATAATTTCTCGTCGAGTCTTCATGAGTTTCATATGCAGGTTGTTCAAATTTCATTAAAGAGAATTTTATGCAGCATCGTGAATGAATAAGATAAAAATAGTTAATGCTAAAATTCTCTTTGATGATTCCTGAATAAAGTATAGAAGGGCTCAGTAGTTCTTGTAGAATGAATCTTAACTTGATCATATATATGGCTTCAATGGTTAGATGTTTATTGATTCTTCTCTAACCTGATTTGGAAATTTCTTTTACAACAAATTATAAGGCTTCGGATATTTATTTTTTAGGTGGTTGTATTGTTCCTTAAAGACTTCAGTCACTGTTATGGTTCAAGCATTGGCTGACATGCTGATTGCTTGAATACACATGTGATGTTAAAAGATTAACTGCTTTTAGCTCTGATCTTAGTGATTTTGAAGTTTCAGGTTAAAACCATCAGTAGATCTGAGCTCGAAAAAGAAACAAGAGGGAGTTGTCCAACATCGCTGGGAGGTATGTTGATTGTTAGCAAAAAAGCAGTGTTGCAATCTTTTAGTTTAATATGTGTTTTTTTTCCAATATTGAACTCGTATTCCTTTAGTTCCCTTTTTTCTAGTTTTCTCGCATTAAATGATGTTAATGCATATAGCTAGTTTCTTCTGTATTTTTTGAAAGGATATTTAACATAATTTAATTGAATTAACACATCACTCAAAGTATCTCAAACTCAATTCTAGTGCGACTATATTTAAATTTGAAAGTATCGATTCACGTATACAAGAACATGTGCATGTTGGTAATTCTAAAGTGTTCATTTTGGCCTGCCTCAGTTCATTTTGTAAAGTGAACTAACAATTTTTTTAGCTGGTCTGTTGACGATTTCTTGTAGTCATAAGTTTCCTCTTTTAAGTTGAAAAAATAAATACTCACTCTGCATGCCCTTGAATGGCTACCTATTGCAAAATTCTCAGGCTTATATTTCCTGGTGTGTGATGGTCTACCACTCGCAAAACATTCAATTCTTATGTAGATTTCATGCTGCCTGTTTTATCTTATGATAAATTTTGATTGCTTAGTGTATGGATTAGGTCTATTTAATTTCTAAGATATTTGTCCACTTCATTGATCTAAAATTGATTTATCTGCTTCATCTTATAATCAATGTTCAGTGCATGTGTGAAAACTGTGAAATTTCTAAATTCTAAAGATCATTGTCCAGTTCACCGTTTAATAATTGACCCTTCTTCAATTTATTTGATGCAGATGGAGATAGAGCCAAGTCTTGCCATTGACTTCAACATCAAAGATATCCTAGTTCTTTCGTATTTATGTTTCTTGTTGTGGTTTTTGTCTAGGCTCATAAATATTTTGTTCGACGTTCATACTTGCCTTTGGTACTCCAGAATAGCAAATTTTGATCGAACCCATATTTGCTCAATGGACACAGGAAAACTTCATATGGGTTCGATGAATTCATACTACTTAGCTTATGTTCACCTCCGACCAACATATGAAATGTGAATAACTTGTCCTTATACAGTATTCCGAGTCAGAATAGGTAGATTTATTTTGAAAAAGACTACTTATTTGACTTTACCCCCCTTTTCTTCCTTTTTAAGCCAAATTGAAGTGGTTTGCCTATTTTACTATTGCCAGATTTCAATGTCAAGATTTCAATGTCATAATATTGGATGAATTCCTCCTTTTTTTGATCCAGTTCCTCCACACTGTGAACCCTAGTTAGATTTAGGCGTGCTACACTTTATAGTTATTGGGATAATCCAAGTACTCTCTTTCGGTTTCAATAATCGTATCTGTAGTGTTTTTTTTTTCCCCTCAAGATGTTTCTTGTTCTAGCAATCTCTAAATTCCATGCTTGTACTTGGGTTGGCCATGGTGGCTTTAAAAGATTTCTTACGTGACAAATATATATTATGGTAGAACAATATCATTCAACTTGAAAATAGAATACTAATTATTTTCGCATCAACAACAACAATAACAGAGTGAACCTTTATAAAAATGGGGTTGATTACATGGATTCTTTTTCGCCACTCTGTGCAGCGCATTTTTATGTTACATCTACCCAAAAATACAACGAAATCAAATCTTTGCAACCACATTAGGCCATGTTAATTTTGTAATTTGGATACACTCATTTTTGGAAAACAGGAAATGATTTTTTAACCATTTGTTCTTATTTAATACACTATTATCTCAATAGCAATTATAGATTTCAGTCTTCATGCAGTTTATCATTATTGACCTGCTAAATATCTTTCTTTGATTGATATTCAGTTTCATCATATTATTCTCACCCCCCTTAAAAAAACTCTTTTCTTGATTTTTTATTTTAATGATTGAATGGTGAAAAGATTTCACTGCAAATTCATCTCTTTGCATCGCTAAAAATTACTTTAAATTTCCATATAGAATATTATATCTATAGATTCACCTATAATATATTCATTGTTGTATGCATTATGGAATTTGGTAGATATCTTTAATTTCTGTTCATAGACTGAGTATGTAGAATCGCCCTAAAGAACCACCCACTTCCCTTGTCCTTAAGGAAAAATTTGATAAGCGACATCTATTTTTATGTAGTTTCCTCTATCTTTTCTATGAAACTTAACTTTCCAATATTTTTTTATTGTTTTTTCAAGAACCTTCTGGCACTATCTTGTTTACTTGTATGATTCTTTCCATGCGAAACCAGTAGTCTGCTTCCAATCTTTGTGTTTTGTATCTCCATCGTATATCTTCTTCTTCTTCTTTTTTAATATATAGTTTGTTCATATACATGCTTTTTACTTATATCTTTATGATGTTCAGAGTATTTGCTCCAGCAGTTGAGCATGCTTACTGTTGGACCTTGTTGATGAGTTTCATATGGCTTTAAGTGGCGGCTGATTGCAAGATCTGAACGCTTCTATTCTGCAATGCCTTTTTAGTTTACACTTGACATTCATACAGATTCCTAAGAAAGTAAATTGGGAAAAATACATAGCTCGAGACTCGGATCAGTGGAAATGGCAGACAGCTGTATGTGAATTGTTTGATGAGCATCCGATATGGGTCAAAGACTCATTGTCTGAACGTTTGCTCGACAGAGGCCTGGCTTTCAAATCTGAGATGCTTCGGAGGTAGTCTTTGTGTTAACTGGATTGTTATATAACTAAGGTTGCGTAGATAGTATGTGCTGAAATAAAGATTTGTAGAGAAGGTGGTCTTTCTCATTATTTATGTTAATCCATTTAACTTATTACAGGCTTCTTTTCAGAGCAGCTTATTACTTCTCTAATGGGCCATTCCTTAGGTTCTGGATCAGAAAAGGATATGATCCTCGCAAGGATCCTGAATCTTGCATGTTAGTGTACCAACCCAGTAAACTCTCCCATCTTTAACTTCAATGCAAGTTTCATATTTTAGGCATGTGCATAGTTAGAGTTGCTTGACTGAAATAAGTCTGTTTGGCTTGGTACTTGAGAACAAACTAGCAGCAGCAGGCCCGTCTTTTGTGAGTTTATTTTATATTTATATTTTTCTTTGACACCACCCCTCACCTGGGGGGTAGGGGAGGTGTTAGGTTGGTTGGAAGCTACAATAAAAACTTGTGACAACATTGACAATTACAAAGACTCCAAAATTTGATCTTGACAAGGCCTTGCTTTGTCTGGAGAAATCCACATGTCACAACAAAAAGACGGTGACTATTTGCCCAGGAGGAAGAGGTCATCACATGAAATGAACACGATGACTCTGGTCTCTGGATTATGTATTTTCTAAAATATTTCTTTTGTAAATTCAGTTTCTTCAAATTCTTAAGGGAACTAATGAAGTGGAAAGTTTGCTAAATTTAGTTTATTTCTTTCTGTCATTCCTCTCTCTCCAATGGTAGAGTTTGGAGTTTTGATAGTTCTGGTGCGTTACTATGTAAATTCTTTTTCATTTATCATGTACATCCAAACACCTTTTCTCATTGCAACCTTCAATTAGAAATTCAAAATCCTTCCTACAATATGAAGACATTTACCTGGAATTTACTCCTAAAGAAACTCAACACTAGTGATATGTTACAAGTGCCTCAATCCTAAAACGCTCCTCTCTAATGTTTTTGCTATGAGTATGATGTACCCAAAAGCTATAGCTGATGGGGAAAGTGCAATCCACTCTATACTACCCAGAACCAAGCCTAGGAATCCACCTCAAGCCCACTCCATTTGGGCCTCACTTCAAAGGACACCTTACAAAGGCACAATTTGGCCATTCTCAAATAGTGACAACAGGTCCACTCCCATTTCAAGCATGCTCATGTATTACACGCCCACTCCATAGAAATGCTTCAGCATTGACTTGAACAAGGGACCACCAACTCTGATACCAACTGATGTTGAGAGATGTGATCAATTTGCTCAAAAGCTATAGCTGATTGGGGAGGTGCAATCAACACTGTATCACCCAGAACGAAGCCTGGGAATCCACTATGAGCACACTCCGTTTGGGTCTCACTTCGAAGACCTGTTTCAAGCATGCTCCTACATGAGATTAAGCAAAACAATGAGCTCAATCCCATTTCTTCTTGTAGTGCACTTCTGCTAGGGAATATGGTTGAGGCTGTTTCTGATCTTTGGGGGTTTGTTGTCCTCTGTATTTTTGTCCAATATATACCGTACAAAGTTTAGATATTTTGGAGTTAGGTTCTATGACTATGTTATAATGGCTGTAATATGGTTTACATGGCTTCAGGAATGCTAAATCTTTCACAATCATTCCTCTAATGTTTCGTCATCTCTGGGACAAAATGGTGTGTATACTCATTTAGTTTTGTTTTCCTTGCATGCTTTTGATTACTCCTTGTGCTCTACCTTTTCATCTCCATAACTTAAATTCTTTGTTTCACAAAATAAAAGAAAATTTTAAAATAAAGAAACAAGCACCCGGATTGATTGCTTAGAAGACTGATTTTGTGGTTAATGGCAGTTTTTTTTTTTTTTTTTT
>CAIGRB010063320.1:44311-59184 GCA_903798255.1 Fraxinus quadrangulata
TTTTTTTTTTTTTTTTTTTTTCACCCCTCTAGATGACTACCTCTTCTATTCCAAATTGAGTGTCGTGATTGTGATTTAGATAAAAGTTGGAAAAGTTATGTTCATATAGTTCTCTGTGTACCTTCCTGAAGATCATTTGAAAACTAGAAAGAGGACATTTAGTTGGAAGTAAGAATAGAAGAAAAATGAATCCATTCAGTTTGGGACCATCGGAAGTGCTAAGCCTTGTTATCCATTGCAAAGAAAAATAAAATTTACCAAACTCTTGAACTAGAATTTCTTTCATGGAATATGTTTGTACTAGAAAAGGTAAGATTTGTACTGATGTTAAGAAGATATTTATGTTTTGACTTTATTTAATCTCAATGTAACATGTAATTGTTGTTCTCTTACAGTGGGTGATAGTTATGTAACATATTATGAACTCCCTTAATTGAATGGTATTTTTACTTGACCAAAAGTTAGTATATTGCAATTGACCTATTCTAACATTCTGTGCTTTATTTGAATAGATATCAAAGGATTGATTTTCGGGTACCACCATCCCTACGAAGCTATGATGATGCTAATGTTGCGTCTGAGTAAGTACTTTCACAACTTCGTACGTTGTAGATATATTAGTTTGCCTCGAGTATCACAATAAAATAAGCCAAGAAACACAGTATCTACTTCTCTTTTCACGGGGTTATTAAATTGAAGTCAAACAGTGGCCGGCCTTGGTTCATTAAATATTAAGTTTATTTTTTATTACCATAGTACATCTCATACTTATTGTCAGCGACATGTTTTAGTCTTTAAAGTAATGGAAAGTAACAACGATAAACTTCAAATTATACATTTTCCTGACAGAGATTCTTGTCTACAATTTGACCAAGCTTTTATCATCAAAGAAGTATAGTTATTTATTACTGTTGTAATATTCTCAATCGCTAAGAATCTTACTATCTGCTACTGGCGTCTTATTTCCGTAATATGATATCTGAAACTCTTTAAGCGTAGTGGTAAAACTACATTTCTGTCGGTGGTGATAAGCATTTCCCTCATTTCGGTCTCGCTCTGCCGTACTTGTTAATGTCTCTATTCTGCAGATCAAAGCTCAGATGGGAGGATATTTGTGCCTTTCGAGTTTTTCCTCTTAAGTCCCAAATCTCATTGCAACTCTTTGAACTTAAGGACGACTATATTCAGCAGGAAATCAGAAAACATCCGAGTCGAACAACCTGCAGTGTATGTTAATTCATGTCTGTTTCTAATCTCGATGGAAGTTTTTGAAGTTTTGAATTTTTTTAATTTCATAGCCACTTTATATCTGGACACAAGATTTAAGGACTTGTCTTGCGAAATGATGCATAAGCTATCTATTTTGAAGTGGGAAACTTTTGGATAAATCCTTAAGTGATAGTTTATGATCTCGGACTCAGCTATGATTCTATGCCTTGACGACAATTATGTCGTCTACTGTATTTTGCTGCTTTAGCATTTCTACATAAATCTGATGTGCCTCCTCAGTTTGAGGTTATAATAAACAAAGTTAAATGAATTTATCCTACCCATAATAAAAATGTGAGTAACCAGAAAAGGGGAATTAACAAGAATCAAAATTAATTAGTTACTCATCAAAGATTCATCTATTGTAGACAAGGATTGGATATTAAAAATTGTAAATCTATTTTGTATAGAATGGTTATTTGTTTACTATATTGAAAATGAGGTTCTTTATTCCCGACCAACAGACGTATAGAAAGGAGGTCATTGAAACCCTAAATCCTGATTTCATTATTACATGCTTTGAATAACTAAATTTCTATTTGTCGTCAATTTATTCTTTCTTTATGTAGGTATTGTCTCCAATTCGTACTGACTGTCCTTACTTAGGGCAGGGGTGAACATGAATTAATTGAGCCAAAAATTTGATGAAAGTAACTTTCATATTTTGTTAAATAAAAGGATTTTGGATGTGTTCCAAGAATTATTATATAAGAGAGAAATTTCTAGCTTGACCCAGATGAAAGGAAAGACAATCTACAGAACTTTCCAAAAATAGTATTAGATTTTGTGATAAAGTGATTAGAACAATCCCTGTTATATCTACTCATCCAACATATTCCTTATCGAAAATGAGATTCAAGTAAAATAATGTCTGGTTGGATTTTGGGCATAGCTTTGGGGCATAGTTGTCAAGCTTTCTTTCCTATCACTTTCATATTCCTCTGCAAATTGCTTATTTCCATTTCAGTAAATTATTTGTGTACACATGTAGTTCTTCTGTAGATATATATGTATATATTCTGACTTCATTTTGTTTACAGTTGGCAACTGGATGGTTTTTATCACGTGTGATTGATAGGTTGAGATTGTGTGTTGCGGTGAGGTTTCTGTCAGTGTACCCTAAGGATGGTGCAGAATCCTTGTTGAGATCTGTTTCTAACCGCTTCGAAAAGTCAAAGAGGATGCATATTTATATGGAAGACAAGAGAGTTGATGAAGAAGGTCAACAGCCCAATAAAGGTGTGAATCAATTAGCAGAATCTATATTATACTTTCCTGATTCTTTGTGAATTCATTTCCATAACTTCTCCTTGTTCATGAGTTATTTTCAACAAATGTTAAACATATTCCCATTCTTCTTCTTCTTCTTTTTTTTTTTTTCCCCTTTGGTTTGGGGGTGAGTTTGTTGGTAAGGCAAAGGAATTAAGGCCATTTGCAACTTGATTCTGCTGTTTGTGTATGCTCACTTGTTGAACCATCCTTTTTAACTTAAAAAGAAATATATTTGTAAAGCTATAAATTTTCTCTGTCGAGTCTTTGACATTCTCCAGCTTTTTTTACAGTTTTGAGATTATTAAATTATTCTGATCGTGCTATATACAACTTTAAATTTGGCTGCCACAAAGATACTGCTGCTATTAGCCAGTCGTATCTTTATCTGCTAAAGTACCATTTTGATGCATCTTACTCCACAGAGGTGATGGATAATGAAAGCAAAGAACCCAATGAAGATGGTGAAGATGAGGAAGATGAAAATGAAGATGACAATCTTGGAGAGGATATGGATGCAGATGAGCCATTTGACCTGGTCAATATACCTTTTCTTTTTATGCTTTTGCCTTCTACTATTGTGCATATACCCATTTACATTTACTAGTTCTTTGGTTCTTTCTTTTAACATCAACTGAACAACTTGACACCTCCTAAAGTTCCAATTTCTTGTTTCCAGGTCAGTCACCGAAGGAATTTCTCGCAACAACCATGTACATGTATCCTTGCATCATTCTCTTGTTTTTTACTCTGTTTTTCTACATTTTTTTTTCAGACATTTATAAGAATGTGCCTCTTCCGTTCACTTGTCACCATAATATAACTCCCAAGAAACAAGGAGAAGAAAGTATGTTTTATGAAAAACCATGCGAGATCTATAATAGGTTAAATCAAACAAAATCTGCATATTCCTTTCCTTTACACACGTTAATCAGATACAGAGAATGAGAACGTCTCAAGGGATTATCTTCAGGACCTATTCGGTAGTTTTCCATTTGGTGTAGATCATCAAGAAGAAGATGATGATGCTCATCTTACTGCCGGGGACGGCGGGGAGTATCAGATATATGAACA
Organism: Fraxinus quadrangulata; assembly: GCA_903798255.1. Taxonomy (NCBI): domain Eukaryota; kingdom Viridiplantae; phylum Streptophyta; class Magnoliopsida; order Lamiales; family Oleaceae; genus Fraxinus; species Fraxinus quadrangulata. The sequence continues at coordinate 47,924 of CAIGRB010063320.1, forward strand.
ATATAGCGATGACAACTATTCTGAAGACGAAGGTTACTGAAGAATTATTTTAACCATTTGTATTTCATATTAATGTATATACGCACACCGTAATCTCTCTCTTAATTAAATTTAAAACTTTGGATTTGTTTATATTCGAATAATTTAGAATTTTGGACTCCTTGTCGCAGCTGAATATGGCCGCCTAACAATTGCTACAAGAGAAGAAACATATTTCCACTGAGATGAACAAATTGAACCTGTAAAATATATGTTGTGGAAATGGGAGCATGAATTGAACAATACCGGAGGGAGTTTTATGTCATAAGTTTTGATATCATCTTGAGGAAATTGGAGCATAAATTGTATGCCTTCTGGGAGCTGTCTTGGCTTTACCATCTTCATCTTCATCTCCAACCTAAACCATCACATTACACGTCAAAGCTAAAACGTAAAATATCATCACTTATCAAAGCTCGGGTGGAGAGGGATGATGCACTTTCATAGGGCATGTTTGGATTCATTGCACTATTCACTTACCATCAATTCAATTTTTTATTTGATAACTCCTATTTCTCGATTCAATTTTTTTTTTTTTTTTTTTTCATATTTTAAGATATGCAGATAATATTGCTTGATTTTCCTTTATACTCAAACCGAACTCAATTTTGTCCTTAATTTTTTGCAGTGCACGTACCACATTTTTTTTTCAACGTCTAGAAATTAAAAAAATGTTTGAGAGGCTTTTTTGGAGAAACAATTAGTGAAACACAGCTATCATTCATGATCATCAAATTTTTAAATGTATTCAACATCACTTGAATAATCTCTTACTGTAATTTTTCTTAGGATAATTCAAGATGCCCTTGACACATATCACATCTTTTATAACTTTGATATTTATGTACTCTTATCAATAAATTAATAACTCATCTAAAGTAATAAATTTTTTGCAATCTCCATTTTACTATTTTATAGAGATTTTACTGTAAATGCATTTCCATGGGGGCATAGTCAACTATTCAGCACGAAGGACAACAATGTATTGAAGTCAACATTAAGTTTAGTTTTTGCACGTCCAATTAGTCGCGGATCCAAGATTGGAGGTAAGTTAGAGCATCGATAGATAACGACGGTAATAACAACGTCATTTATTAATATTTAATTAAATAATATTAAAATTCTTCAATCTATACATAAATACACTAAAACGTAAAAATCATATAAATATAAAAAGGGAACAATACATAAATCAGGTTTTTAGTATACATCATTTCAAAATTAAGGGTAGAAGTTTTAAATTTCAAAAATCAGGTTTTCATTAAAATTTATTTATGATTTAATTAATAAATATGTAAAGGTCACGAATATATGAAATTTGGTCACAATTTAAAAATTTTAAGGTCACAATTCAAAAATTTTATATAATAAATATATAAATGTCACATATATACTAAATTTGTTCACAATTCAAAAATTTTATAGGTCACAGTTAGTTTATCGGTCACAAATTAAAATTTTAAAAGTCACAATTTGTTTATCGGTCACAAATCACGAAATTTATAAGCCACACAACTTATTTTATGGTAACAAAACATCAAATTATAGGTCTAGATTACTTTTATTAGTCACAAATTAATAAATTTGTAGGCCACACATTATTTATTAATCACAATTTATTTTTTATTGGTCACACACCAACTAATTTATTGGTCACAATCAACAAATCATTTGTGATCACCACCAACACAACACTACCGTCGTCTTCACCGCTAACACCAATACCACCACCACCAACACCACAGAAAACGCACCAACATCACCGCGTCAACAACACCACCACAGAAACGCACTATCGCTAGCCAACACCACCACCACCACTTCCCAGCAAAAAAATCAACACCAACGCCAACACTGCCGCCGCCGCATTGACACCCAATCGCACTATCACCACCGCCGTTAGCGTCTACACCCAATCGATGGACTGCAGCGAATGGTGGCGTCCAGACACACCCGTTACGTATGCAACCGCACTTGACACCTCCACCAAAAATAGATATGCTCTTCCACCACTGCCGCAACCACCTGCAATCGCAATCGCCACCGCACGCACGCACACTCGACCATCGAAAACGACAGAGATGCTGCTGCGAACTGTAGCGTCGACGGACTGCAGGACGCTGCCGTTCACAGCAGTGTCGGCCGGTGATAAGTCCAAATAGAAAAGAGACGAGAGGGAGAGTGAAGACGAGAGAGGGAGATGACGGGAAAAAGAGAAGACGTCGTGGCGGTGGCGAAGGAGTTGAGAGACGAGAGAAGAGATGAGAGTGGAGAGGGGATGTGTTCAAATGATTTTAGGGTTGGTTGGGTTAGATAGGGTTAAATAAAATATAATTCAATACAACCCAAAATAATAATAATAGAAAATGCATGATTAGACAAGAGGCCCAAAAGAAAAGCCCACAATTAAAAAAAGAAAAGAAAAGAAAAGAAAAGCCCCAATTCACAACTATCATCTTCTAAACCTTCAATTTGCCTCCCCATCGTCCTTGCACCTGCACTTCAAGTTTCCTTTCGACTTTCGACAGCGACTGTTAATTTTGACGGAGCCAACATGGGCGATCGTGTCCAATTATAATGAATCTTCGTGGGCAACTCTTCTTACTATGGATCATTTTTCTTTGGATCCAATACAATATCTGAACTATTTTATTAGACAACTTATAAGTATAAATAGAGATTGATATTTATAGTTGTCGTGGTTAACAACAGTATTGGTGCTATTGAAAAAAGGATAATGATATTTATCATTATAATGATAGAATATCGTTGACGAGACAACTTAAGTGAAATAATAGGGTAAAACAGTTCAACCCCCCTCTGAAAATTGAGTTGTCCTTGATATGATCTTTAGTTACAAAAACACGAGCTAGCATGAATGGGAACATGTATAATGAATTAAACATGAGTTTATACAGGGAGAATAAGAGGTGTAATTCTACAAGGATTGAAACTCTTTTGAGATAAAAATAAGTATACCTTATACTGGACTTTAGATAGCCTTAAAACTCCCGTTGATATCAGATAGTAGGATACATGGTTGATTATAACTCGTGGCCATGACAAGATAGTGAATTCCAAGGTAAACACTGGTCGGAGATCATCGAGATAAAGTGGGATAGACTCACGGCTAATGATTAGATTGATAAGGGTATTTTTACACGTTTATTTCGATTCACAAACATGGATAATTGAAGTTTAATGTATTGAATATAGCTTAATGCGATGTAATTTGTGTTTGTAGGACCACATTGATGGATAGAATGAAAAGTATGCGAAAACGAGTGAAAAATGATCAAAATGGAAGAGAATGAACCAAAATACAATTATTCAAAAGCTAAACCGAATGGTGAATCTAGCATGGAATTGGGCTACGTAACACATTGTGATATCATGGAATGCTAGAAGAAGGAAGTGAGGAAAGCAAGGCCAAAAAGTAGGTGAAACAAAACTTGGGGGCAAAAATGAACTAAATGGAAAATATTTTCTACCTGCGATCGCATGGTAGAAATTCCATGCGGTCGCCCAAGAGGTTACAGGAGGAAAAAATGGACCAACATGGTTTAACCATGAGATCGCATGGGATATAACCATGCGGTCGCATGGTTCATTTTCGACGCTAAATTTCTGTTTTCCTTGTTCGATCAAATCTCTTATGGAAATGTATTTTTGACGCCCTCTATAACCCTATTCTCGTCCAGAATAAGAGGTTATGCATTCTTAGATAGAAATACATCATTGACGAGCGAGGAAGAGGGCTAGAATAAGAGATTTCATTCAAGATTCAAAATTTCAACCTTAATTCCTAGTTTTTTGGTGATGTCTTCTCTTTATTATTTTTATTGTTCTTTTATTTTATTCATGCTAGGCTAGACTTTTTATGTGTTAGGTGAACGATAAACCTCGCAATGTGACCTTTTAATTCTCTAATTTTACAATTTGATATTCAAACATGATCGATTGATGTTGAATGATTTATATACATTTTTTTGTCTCCATAGTTAAATGTATGTGATTATATGAGTTTGTGTGATCTATTTTATGCATTCTAGAAAAGAGAAATAGATTTTACAAGGTATAAATCATCGTAGAGTCTGATAGGGGATATAAATATACCACTATGCTTTATGTAAATCTTTAAGTGTTTATAAAACGTCTTCCATTCTTGTATATTGCATTTTTCATATAAATATAGTCAAATGGTATGAGAGAATATGTTCAATTCTACTCGAAAGAGATTATTTGATAATTTAGAAACATTAATTCTTCAATCTATTCATTGTGTTATCAAATTGTGAAATAGAGGTTAAAAGTGAGCTTACTTGGTGATTCGGGATCCTTGTGCGCTAATTCATTTAGTCACATTAACTTAAATTGCATTTTAGTCATAGTTTAGTTTTCAAATTCAAATAATCAATCATCTTGAGTTTTATAGATTCAATTAAAGTCTAGATAATAGAAATCAAATTGAATCAATCATCGTGGGACGATACTCGAAATTTTAGAATTTTTATTTTACTACTTATTAACGGAATCGTACACTTGCGGTGATTTACAAAGTGAATATATTTTCGTAAACATAGATCAAGGTCCTTGACCCTATATCGAAGGTGTCCACCTCGATGATCAAAACAAAACTAGACACTATCACGCGCGTGTTCAGGAACTCAAACACTACATGTCAAACTAGAAAGTTATGACATCATCAAGTATTATCAAACTTTGATATTGAGCTTTTCTCCCAATCATCATTTCTTACAAACATTTATGAAAGATTTTGTTTGAGCCCCATTTTTTGACGAACGGATTTTATAATAGTGATTTTATGGAAAATGTGGGTTGAAAACTAGGGAAAATTTCTTATTTAAAGTATAAAATTATTTTATTAAGAGAATATATGTTGAAAATGAGTTTGAGAAAAAAATAATAATAAGTTTTTAAAGAATGAAAATCAAACATGGACTTAAATGGAAAATTTTCAAAGGAGTTGTTAACTAAGAAATAGAGAAGGGTAATTATTACTACACCACATTATAATCACATCACAATTAAAATATATTTTCAATAAATATATCACAACAAATTTATAATTATACTCCTAATATTGTGGTGTACTCATCATTTCAATATTAGTCCTAATTGAAGATGAAGTCCCACAGTAATTTGCAAAAACGGAACCCTAAAATTTCATCAATAGATAGTTAAAATCGTACAAAAAGAAATTGGGGAAGAACCAATTCATTTTGGTTTTATGTTAGGAACTATGAATTATGCTACATTTTGTATGCAAGTTTTATAGCTATAGCTTTTACAAGCATCCAAGTCCTCTAGCTTCAGATCATTTCATCATTCTAAGCCTTTTGCAAGAAGCAACAATCATATCCTATGAAATATCTCCCACTAACATTCAATCCAACCCCATCTTGTTTAGCCGCATTATAATGATATTTTTGGAAATAATGTATTTTGAAATAGTAATTTTTGAGAACCAACTACATAACTACCCATTTCACACCAAAACGGTGGATACCAAAACAATAGATTAATCCCCTCATCTAGTGGTGGCAAATGGGCCGAGCGACTCGCCGGCTCGGGAAAAATCGGCTTGGGCTCATCATTTGAGCCGGCTTGCCCACGGGTGAGCGGCTCGTCCAAAGCGGAGGATATATCCTATTTTTTTTAAAGGTTTATCTTAATTTTTTTTTGACGAGCTCGTGGACTGAAGCTCGGCTCGGCCCATGAGTTCACGGGCCGAGCTCCACGAGTAACGAGCCACGAGCTCGGCTCGTGATTGAGCTCGTGTGCATACAACTCGGCCCATTGCCCCTCTACCATCATCATAGAAAGATACAAACTAAACCAAGAGGTGTAGGTAGAGTTAGCTTCTGATAATAATGTCACGCTTGAAGAAGTCCATGAAGAGTTGTACCTAGGCAAAGCATTCTCGCCTTCTCGATTTAGTGCCAAAATAATTATCGCTTGATCCTTTAACACCATTTCAGATTGATTTTGTTATAAAGTTTCGTACTACGCCTAATACTCCTTCAATGTTTGCTAGAACATTTTTCCACTTCCTTTATTGATATTAGACTGTTACCTACCAATTATAGTCTTGTTAATCCTGTTCTTAAATTTCACACTCAAAATGAAAAGTAAAATGTCACAACACGCACGGTTCACCTTGGAAACTCAGTACATTCCTGTCCGTGCATTGCCAGCATCTTTCGCCATTCTCCTCGCGCCTCACCTCCCTCCTATGCCACCTTACCACCCACCAATGGTCTCTCTCTCTTTCTATTATTTCCTCTCTCATATTCCCATTTTGACCTTTTCTTTCTCTCCCCAACATTCATGCTTTCTCTACGAATTTCTTGAATCTCTGTTATCACGTTCCAAGAATCAACACAAAATCTAATCAGAAATTCAAAATAATGGATGAACGTTTAGAAGAAGATGATGGGAAGGCGCTGGCGGGGTTATCCAACTTGCCTCCACGCCGGCAGGTTCACTCTTACAGCCACCAGTTGAGAACCAGCACCGGTACCCATCACAAGCGGCGGCAGCACCAGCTCCGCAAGCACAGCCTTGATGAAAACCACATCTTGAACAAACACGCCAATAATAAAAACAATGAATTTTATTACGATAGCACCAACGATTCTTCTGATGATGATGACTTTTATCCATATTTTACCACTACTGCTAGTATTGCAAGTGGTGGTGGTAGTGGTATAGGGTCGGTGAGTGATCACCGTGTAGATTACAGGATTGATGGGATGCCAATTGGGGATGGAGGCGATGAGTACCAGCAGCAGTTTCAGCAATCAATGCCGGAGTTCATGGGGAGTGGTGGAGGGGTGGGGATATTTAAGGCGCCTAAGAGGGCAGCTGTACATCCCAGCCGGCCACCTTTTCTCGAGCTTAGGCCTCACCCTCTAAGAGAAACACAAGTATGATGAACAGACTTTTTTATTTCTAATTTTTTATGGGCCTTTGCAATATTGAACAATTATGGTTCCTTTTTTGAAGTTATGAAGGTTTGTGTGTTTTTTATCTGTTCTAAAAGATGGATGCCACAAGAAGAGAAGTGGCATTTATATGCAGTGTGAACTCTTTCGCCTCATCTGCGATCTTAAATAAGTGCTTTCAAGAAAGCATAAAGAAACTGCCACATAAAATGTGTCCCGTTTGATAATTGTGTTTCCTTTGTCAGTTAATTGGGTGAAATGCGTGAATTTGTCTTTTTTTTGTAAGTCATTAGAGATATAGGAAATGTATGAAGGTGTGCGTTTTTGTTTCTTTGCTCCTGTTTGAGCCCCAATCTTTAAAACTCATTTCCCCCCTAACTCATTTTCAATCACATATTCTTCTAATAAAATAATTTTTCATGTAATCCAAAATTTTTTCCACTTTTAACTACACGTTCTCCAAAAACCACTTTTTACAAAAATCTATTCTAAAAGAATGGGGCTCAAAACAGGGGCTTTATTTGTCATGTGAATTGATCCTTTCAAAGATGGATGCCACAGGAAGAAGTGGCATTTGCAATCTCTGCTGACTTGGCATTTAGCAGCCTTCTTTCTTTAAGATGATTGCTAAATGCGACGTCAGCAAGCTCTTTTGCCTAATCCGTGATCTTACATTATGTGCTTTCAAGGGGAAAAAAAAAAGGGAAACTGTCACATTAAGTGCTTCCTGTGTTTAAAAGTAGATAAATGTGTTTTATGTGTTAGTTTAATTGGGTGAAATGAGTGATCTTTTTGGAAGTTATCAGAGGTATGGAGTTGTATGCACATTGCTTTATAGGAGATAATTGAATTTTGTACTCATACTAAGTATAGATTTTTAATTATGTTTTTCGTGTGTGCTTGTGAGTTGCTGTGTTTCCTTATAGTATGAAATATATGGGAATATTTTAACATTAAACTGGATTACTTCATATCTTTTTCTGTGAAATAATTGGTTGTCTATAAACATTACTACCTATTGTGTGTGTACTTTTTGTATTTTTGGGTTATATTTTTTCGGTAAGAATTCAAAATTAGGACAACTAGAACATGGGACTATATTGGCTTTATATCTTTGGGGTTAACTGAATCTTCATAATTTTCTTAATCAGAGAGCATATTTCTGTTTTCTTATCTGTGAAATGAATTTGTAGCTTATTAACATCATTAAAGTTTAGCATAATTGTGTGTGGATTTTTGTACTTATGGGCTTTCATTTTTCCAAAAGAAATCAGATTTAGGATAATTAGATTAGGAGACTGTGAGGGTCCCTTGGGGTGAAATGAATTTTAGAATTACTTGAAAGTTTTTTTTTTTTTTTTTCTGTTTACTCTTTTTCTTTTCCTTTCTTATTGATTTCTACCTTTAGTGGGGTTTTGGGTATCAACTGAAGTATAGTTGTTCTGTAGTTGAATATGCTTTTGCTGTAGTTATTTCTACTAATTTTTGTCAAAGTTATCAGCTTTAGATAAATTCCTCTTGTTTTTTGCGTAATTATTTAGTTTTTCTGTATGATATAGATTATTTTTCTTTTGATATTAGTTCTAGGAAAGTTCTTGATGACCAGTGACCACAGCATTATTGTGTTTATGTACTGCATACAATCATCTAGTTTAAGAAATCCGTGAGAATCCTTTAATGTTTTTACAGGTTGGAAAATTTTTGAGGACTATTGTCAGTACAGAAACACAATTATGGGCAGGGCAAGAATCAGGGGTTAGAGTATGGAACTTTACAGATGCATATGAACCAGGAATCGGGGTAGGAGGAAGGGCACGGAGAGGAGATGAGGACGCTGCTCCATTTTATGAATCAGCAAGCACGTCTTCCACAATATGTTTGATGGTTGACCTTGGAAGTAAGTTGGTTTGGAGTGGGCATAAGGATGGTAAGATTAGGTCTTGGAGGATGGACCAGCCTTATAACGATGATTCCACTTTAAAGGAAGGCTTCTTTTGGCAGGCTCATCGAGGTCCAGTTCTTTCCATGACAATTTCTTCTTATGGTAAATCCCTTTCACTTGGCCGAAAGTTTTGTAATTTCTGAAATTATAGATGTTCAATGTATAAGGTGTACATTTCTGTTATGATGGATGCTTACTCAATTGTATCTTTCCATGACAATGTCTTTATCCCACTAGATTATCTTTTTGGATGTAGCTGTTTTTCTTCTGAGTAAAAGATGTTTCGTTTGACAAAAATCTATTTGGTAATGTTATTTACCATCCCACGTATTTCAAATGATATTCTGCAAGCTAGCTACAGACTTGCTTAGCGTGTGCTTATTGCATATTCTTTTGACACGAAGTACAATAGATGTATGCTCTCAACTCTTTCTTTAGTCTGAAATTTGTTTATGGTGTTGCCAAATTTTAACTTTATACAGTTTCAATTCAGGTGATATTTGGTCAGGTTTTGAGGGTGGTATTATAAAAGTGTGGCCATGGGAAGCTATTGAAAAATCTCTCTCTCTATCACCAGAGGAAAGACACATGGCTTCTTTACTAGTGGAGAGGTCATTCGTTGACCTTAGGAGCCAAGTTACTGTTAATGGCGCTTGTAACATTTCATCTTCAGATGTTAAGAGTTTGTTAGCTGACATTGTCCGAGCCAAAGTGTGGGCAGTTGGGTCGTCATCCTTCTCATTATGGTATGTTTGTCAATTTTCTCACTCTGCAAACTGATTTACCGTACAAGTCTACAACTTTGTTTTAGCTTTTACATTTATTGTTTATGAATTAATGTTGAAATCTAAATTTCTCAATGATTCTACAAAAAAAAATTGTGGGAAGATGTTCTTTTTGGGGGAAATGCTATGTTTTGTTAGTTATTGCTAATAATCAAGATAGTTGGGAAACTGCAGGGATGCTAGCACAAGAGAACTTCTCAAAGTATTTAACATAGACGGTCAAATTGAGAATCGAGTCGATATGCCATCAGTGCAAGACCAAGCAGCTGAAGATGAGAATCTTAAGCTCGTCTCCAAGTCAAAAAAGGAAAAATCCCAAGGCTTTTTGCAGCGGTCACGTAATGCTATAATGGGAGCTGCAGATGCTGTGCGCCGAGCAGCAACAAAGGGGTCAGCTTATAATGAAGATGCTAAAAAAACAGAAGCCATTGTTCTAGCATCAGATGGAATGATATGGACTGGATGTTCCAATGGGTTGTTAGTGCAATGGGATGGAAATGGCAACCGTTTGCAGGATTTCAATCATCATCCTTGTGCTGTTCTATGCTTTTGCACTTATGGGTCAAGAATATGGGTTGGCTATATAAGTGGAGTGGTCCAACTGCTGGACCTCGAAGGAAACTTAATTGCTGGTTGGGTTGCTCACAATGGTCCTGTTATAAAATTAGTGGTTGGAAATGGTTACATTTTTAGTTTGGCAACTCATGGCGGTATACGGGGATGGAGCATTGCCTCTCCAGGACCCGTGGATAACATTTTAAGGCTAGAATTAGCTGACAGAGAAAACATGTATACAAGACTAGATAATGTTAGAATATTAGTTGGCACATGGAACGTTGGCCAAGGAAGAGCATCTCAGGATGCTCTTATCTCATGGCTAAGTTCTGCAGTATCGGATGTCGATATTGTAGTTGTTGGGTTACAAGAAGTGGAAATGGGTGCAGGTTTTCTTGCGATGTCTGCAGCAAAAGAAACTGTAAGTTGTCAATAAACTTCTCTTATGTAATAATGCCTCCATTCATGCCTATAAGAACCTCAATTTTGTTGTTTGTTGAAAACATTTAAATGAATACATGTGGCACCTCTCTAACAACCTAAGTTTTTAGATGACATAGTTCAAATGATATCAGAGTTGAGCAAAAATTCTTAGGTCAATTCTCACCGCCACCACTTTATGAAAATTGTGCACATGTCAACATTTGATTAGAAAAATGAATTCGGTTTGGATGTCATGGGGCATGTTGAAGACAAGATTTAAATCATATGGATGGCCCTTCTAACAACGTAAGCTTTTACACGAGATGGATAACTTTGTATTCATTCCAAGAAAAGAAAATATAAAAAAATGTATGAAAGAAAAAAGAAGAAAAATCAGGAGCTTTAAGCATGTCCAGCTGTTTTTTCTTTTCTGGTTTTAGTCTATGAATACATCTTATAATACAAGCTAGTGATAAGGGACTGCCTTAAATTTAAAACATGCAGTTTTGATGTTGCAGGAGACCCATATGTAACATTAGATTTTTTTTT
>CAIGRB010063321.1:0-10461 GCA_903798255.1 Fraxinus quadrangulata
TTTTTTTTTTTTTTTTGCCCCTTTAATAGCTTTTACAAGCTATGATATTTAATTAAGTGTTATGAATTCATGTGAACTGAATTAAATACAATGCAATAAAATAATAATGTGCATGCTAACAAATGAGACAGATCATCAATAAAAAATAAACTAATTATTTAATACTTAAAAAGTTTTGAAGATTCTGCATTTAACTTCTATTAATAATCTGTATATAATGCCTTGTTTGCCTATTAAACCCCTGTTTGATTGCCATCATTTGAAATAATAATAATAATATTTTGAATGATGATTTTTTGGAGACGTGTGATTAAAAAGTAGGAAAATGCTTCTTGAATATAAGTACTTATATAATATTTTACATAATAATGATGTGTCAAAATATAAGTAGAGAAGTTATTTGATAGATGAGATTTTGATCCAATTAAATTTTGTCACATCATTTGTTGGTAAATCATTATATAAGTTGTTGTGTACATGTAGCACAACCGAAAAAAATATGGAAAAATTTGTATTTACGTGCAAAATATTTTATTGTGTGAATGTATGATTAAAAATGAGTATATAGAAAAATGAGTTTTTAAAAACGATTGTGCTACATGTATATAATGGTTTACATACACATGATCTGAGATATGATTGATTCAAAAATTTATCAAAAAAAAAAATAAAATAAAAATACTTCCTTGCTCTCTGTTGACACATTATCTGTAAGTAAATCATTACGTAACTTCATTATATACAAATAGAATTATTTTTTAAATAATGGCTATCAAATAGGGCTAAAGGAAGCCATGGCATCAATTTTAAAAGAGTTGAACATTCGTTTTTTAAAGTGTTTTTTTTTAGTCATTATTTGGTAAGGATTAAATATAGATTGTAATCTAAATTAAATAAAAGATTAATATTAATAACATATTTTATGGGATTCACAGTTTTTCAATAATATATTTTATCAACTTTTATCAAAATTTACTAAAAATTCAATTTTAATTCACATGGTTAATAAAATAAAATAGTGTGCTTTATCCCCTTAAAGTTTTGTTATTCCTCAAGCCCCTTGTTGCTTTGCAAGGAAATTTCCATTATGATCACGTTTATGTTGAAATTAAAGGCGATATGGTAAGAAAAATCCATCCATGCATATTCTGCATTATTCATCATTGTTTCTCATCCAAGAGAAATAAGTTTACGATCCTCTCTTCTACTCAGAAATTTTTTTTATAGTTGCTTCTTGTCGGAGTTTGGTCGTGTCGCAATCCCAATGTTGTTGATCATCCTCACCAACTAATTAGTTAGGCACAAATGGATTCCTTGTTTCTCTCTCAAGCTCGTACATTTTCCTTATAAGACTTTTTTGGTTTCCATTATTTTGAAATATATTTGTGATTAAAATTAAAATTAATCTCGAGGCTTTTCCACCCATTTTCTTTCACTAGGACCAAACAATTTCCATTATTTTCCACTTCACATTGCAAATATGCGTATCTGCGAATCCACGTGGCCTAGCTGGATTCTTTCAAAGTTTGCTGGATCAAAATTTTAGGTCATTTTTTCTGAGTTAAATCACAATCATAGATGACTTATTTAGCTTTCTTTCAGCAAATTTATAAGTGATTTTAATTAGTATTATATATTCAAATGTAAACTTAAGAGGGCATACTCAAGTGTGTGTTTTAAAATTTTAAAGGATTTAAAAAGTTTAGGATATTCAATTTTTATTTTTTAACATTATCTAAAAGTATTAGTGTATTCAATATAGATTTTCAAAAATTATATAAAATTCACGATGTATTCAATTATAACTTTTTATAAGTTTCTATAAATAATGTGATATTTGAATATCAACGACTTTTATAAAATTCTTTCAATATTTCTTTTTCGTTCTACTTTCTACCAGCCATTATTAAAGACTTATTATTTTTCTCTCTTTTCTACCTGTTATATTTGTTCTCTTTTCATTTTCTTTTCTTGCTTTTTAATCGTTTATTCTCATTTTTTACAGAAAAAAATTAAATTGTAATTAAAGTTCATATAGCATTTTATTCTTTTCTTTCATCCAAATTTTTTTTTATGAAAAAGAATTAATTTGTAACTAAATTTTATTAAATGTTATAAAAATACTAATTTATATTAAATTTTAAATATATTGATTTGTTGTTTACTTTTTGAAGTTCAAGAAAATTAGATATTTCTTTATTTCTTTTATCAAATAAAAATGGAATATTTTATATTTTATATTTTAGTTATTTATTTATCTAATTAAAGCGGCTTAAAATTTTTGTTCTTTTAAATTATTTTATATTTTATAGGGGAGGGGGAAGATGATGAGAATCGAACCTCCAATTCTATGCGGAAACCTTTTACTATTGCACTAGATCCATATAATTCTATTTAAAATGAAATCTTCAAAAGTCAAATCAAAGATAATTATATTCACACTACAATTTTTATTTGTTGTACCATTTAATTGCATTTTAGTTTGTTAATCTTTGTTCATTATTGCACTTTATCTTCCTAATTATTTTTCATGTTATTTTTATCTTCAAATTTTTCATTAGTTAACATATTTTATATTTGAAAACAGCTTTATATCCAAAAGTTCATTGAAATGGCATAAACTTATTTTCTCAACATATTTTTAAAAAATAAAATAATTAAAAAGTATGAAAAAATATTTTTTCATCATTTCAAAGTATGAAAACATAATATTTTAACATAAATAATTATCAAGGACCAGACATACTAATTAATGAAAAATTGAAGATAAGAATTCAATAGAAAAAAATTAAGAAAATAATTGTTACAATTAACAAAGATTGATGAGTTTAACTATAATTAAAATGTGATATATCAAATGTAATTAAATAACCATCCTCTAATAAATTCTATAAGAAATTATAGAAACTTTAAAATGGAAGTTTGCAGAAGTATCTGTCATTAATCCCATACAAATTTCACTAAATTTCATAAAAATTCATCATTTGTAAAATGTTTAAAAAGTATAGACCCTTAATTACTCTATCGCCTAACGGCTTTAAATGGTTTCTGGTGTTAAGTATTAGAATCTCTAAGCAATGAGTATGTCTCAAGCAACAGGCCCACACGTGGGAGACCGTGGCTTTAATGTTTCAGAGCTACCATAAATTACACATTTCGAGTTTTTCCAAGCTCTTGCCAGATGGGTCTTGCACTTCATGATTCTTTGAGGTATTATAATACAAAGAAAATGAAGAAAAACTGGGGTTTTCCTTAGTTTGTACTCCATTTTTTTCTTTTTTCTTTTTTTTTACTTTATTGGGTTTTTCGTTTTTGTGTCTTATCTGGCACATAGGGTTCGATTTTGGATTCTTCTGGTGGTTAGAGAAAGACGAAAGTAGTGGTTTATACCAGAACAACTGAGGTGTGCTTATTTTAGGAGGAGTTGACCTAAATTTGGTGTCTGATTAGTAAATTATATAGTTTCTGTGAGCCATTCTGTGGACTGAGATTTTGGGTCTTTTTTTTTGTTCTTTTCAAATGGGCATGTCCGGTGGAGTGGTTTCAGGGACAAAGCTAAGCTTCAAGAGGATTTGTTGAGTATTTTGTTGGATTAAATCAAATTATTAATGGCAGACTTGCTTAATAATTCTTATACTTCGATTTGTAGTTGAAGTATTCGGGATTTGGATTCTGCAGTTTTTGTGGGTTTTCTAATGAGGGAAAGGAGCATTGGGGTGTCTTTGTTTCAAAGATCTGAGTGAAAATTGGGGTTTTGATTTGGATCTGCATAAAATTGAGTTGCAGTGCTGTTTAAAGAAGAATTTTAGCATAGAAGTCGTATTGCAGAAGTAGAGCATTCATCAATTCGCAGAAATGGCTTGTATGAAATTAGGATCCAAGACTGATGCATTTCAGAGGCAAGGGCAGGCCTGGTGCGTTTCTTAATTTTTCAACTTCGGTTTTCTACTTGGATATAAACTTGTTAATTCCGTTGAACTTTTGATTATACCATATGCTTGAAATGTTTTGTTTACTTATTTTGGTTGAAAATGAGTATACTGAATCATTTTCCCTGCATCTGCATCATGACCAATGTTCTGAGCTTGACGCTTATGGCTTGTTTGGTAGGATGGAATGTTCTTGATTGAGATGGTAGAAAAAGAATGTTAAGAATCATATCTATAATATTACTGAATTGTAGCTAATACTTCAGTGTCGAACACGCCCTTAGAGCATAGACTGTTAAATAAGAAGCCACTCCATTCCTCTCTGAAATGATACCCAGCTTATAAAGAATCATATGTATTTCAAACTTGTATCATTTGATTCTTGTTATATAGGCTGTGAAATATTCCCCTGTTTCACGTAAAATATCTGATTTAGCGTCTGTCCAAGAAGGCTTAAACTTTGTAAGATCGTAATGAACCTGCTATCATCAGAGTGGCTAGATATTGTTGTGCCTCACAATACTATTTGAGATTTGGCTTTTGATCAACCTGTCATACAAAATTATATGCAACCCATTTTCCTGAAAAGCACACGTAGTGCACACTTGGATAAGTTTAGCTATAGAAAAGCTATACCCTGAAATATGTTCAAATCTATTTAGTACACTCCATTTTCCAAATCATACAAGTTTCACAAAGCACATATTTTTTGACAGCCTCGCTATAGAGTTAAATTTGTGCTTCTTGATTGACCAAATCAACATTATTTGAGTGGAGAGCATGCTAGTGACTGAATTTGCTAAATTATGCTTTAATCAAAATATGCTTTGGTGTCCCTTAAACTCGCCCTTTGTTTTCTTTGTACTGTAGGTTCTGTACAACTGGTCTACCAAGTGATATAGTTGTCGAAATTGAGGAGATGTCCTTCCATCTCCACAAGGTACAATTTTTTAAAGTTGATGTAATTTTACCGATGCATATTGCTTAGTTTCGTCTCCAATTTTATATTCTTTTTTATTCTTTTGACCGCTATTTTCTATTCATAGGTGTTGGATTACATGTCTCTACTAGGAAAACATTTTACATGAGTAACAATCTGTTTCCAACTGGTTTTTTGCATGTCAACCTTTATTTTCTAATTTTCCTCGCTGTAATTTCATAAAATACGATCACACAAATTTACATTTATGCACGTCTCAGTGTACATTGTATTAAAATCAAATTATCTATTGTAGTTTCCACTGCTTTCAAGAAGTGGTGTTATGGAAAGATTGATTGCAGAAGCATCTGAAGGTGAAGAAGGATGTATCATTAAACTCTTTGACGTTCCTGGTGGGGCTAAGACATTTGAACTTGTAGCAAAATTTTGCTATGGGGTAAAACTTGAACTGACTGCTGCAAATGTGGTACACCTTGGATGTGCGGCCAAGCATCTTGAAATGACCGAAGAGCATGGGGATGGCAATCTTATTTCTCAGACTGAAATCTTTCTCAATCAGGTGGTTCTGCGAAATTGGAAAGACTCTTTGAAAGCACTCCAAAGCTGTGAAGATGTTCTCTCGTATGCCGAAGAACTTCAACTTCCCAAAAAGTTTATTGAGTCTCTGGCTGCGAAAGCATGTACTGACCCAAATCTATTTGGTTGGCCAGTCATGGAGCATGGGGGGCCCATGCAGAGTCCTGGGGGAAGTGTTTTGTGGAATGGAATCAGCACAGGTGCACGACCAAAAAATTCAAGTTCTGATTGGTGGTATGATGATGCATCAACTTTGAGTTTACCGCTATTCAAAAGGTTGATTTCTGCCATGGAATCTCGAGGCATAAAACAGGAAATAATTGCTAGCTCCCTGAACGTTTATGCAAAAAAGTACATACCAGGGCTAAACCGACGACAGGGTTCCAGCGAATCTAGTAACCGTCTTGCACCAGTGAGTTCAGGAATCTCACTTTCAGAAGAGGATCAGAAGCTTTTGATTGAAGAGATTGATCACTTACTTCCCATTCAGAAGGGTCTAACCCCAACAAAATTTCTATTTGGTCTACTTAGAACAGCCAAGATTCTTCGAGCAAATCCTTCTTGCATATCAAACTTAGAGAAGAGGATAGGAATGCAACTCGATCAGGCAACTCTTGAGGATCTGTTGATGCCTAATTTTTCTTATTCCATGGAGACTCTGTATGATGTAGATTGTGTACAGCGGATTCTTGACCATTTCTTGGTCATGGATCAGGTGGTTGGCAGTGCATCCCCAGGTTCAGTTGATGATGCCCAACTAATGGGATCACCATCACTGACACCGATCACGATGGTAGCCAAGCTAATTGATGGGTACCTTGCGGAGGTTGCCCCAGATGTTAATCTAAAGCTCCCCAAGTTTCAGTCCCTTGCTGCTGCTGTTCCTGAGTATGCCCGGCCCTTGGATGATGGTCTTTATCGTGCAATTGACGTTTATCTCAAGGTAAATTTATCAACAGATATAGGGAAAATTGCAGTGTTGGTATCGTATCTCATATCTGAGTAGCAGATTGGTTCTCTACTTTTTCATTGTAGTTGCACAATCAATCAGAACAACAATAAAAGTGTCCAAATCTTCGTCAAATCTCAAGTACCTCTCGTGGACACGTGCCTCACTTCAAATTTCAGGGCACCAGTATATGTTGCGAAATGAAATACATGTGAGGGCTGCACCACAAGTTAATGGTGATTTGTAAGGTTTCTGTTGTTAGGACTGATTATGAAACTATAAAGTTGACCAACTTTATACTAGGACAATAAGACGGGTCTAACGGTGCAATTTTTCCATCACTTTATCTGGGGTTTGGGTGAGACTGTGATTCGTTTTAACAATAACATTAATTATAACCTTTTTACTGTTTTTATATCTGCAGTCTCATCCATGGTTGGCAGAGTCAGATAGAGAACAACTCTGCAGGCTGATGGATTGCCAAAAACTCTCTTTGGAAGCGTGTACCCATGCAGCGCAGAACGAGAGGCTGCCTTTGAGAATAATAGTCCAAGTCCTCTTCTTTGAGCAGCTCCAATTAAGGACTTCAATTGCTGGTTGCTTGATGGTCTCGGACAATCTTGATGGGTCGAGACAGTTGAGAAGTGGCGTGATGGGCCAAAACGATGGAGGATGGACCACAGCTGTGCGGGAAAACCAGGTCTTGAAAGTCGGAATGGATAACATGAGGACGAGGGTTTCTGAGCTTGAGAAAGAGTGTTCCAACATGAGGCAAGAGATTGAGAATTTGGGTCAAGTAAAAGGATCGAGCATTTGGGGAAATGTCTCCAAAAAGTTTGGGTTTAGACTCAAGTCTCAAATGTGCAGTGCTCAAGAGGGATCTGTCAGTAAGCAGAACAATCGAAGTGTGCAAAGTGAAAAGTCGAAAGATCAACATAGTGGAAAGCACCAGAAAAATTTATCTTCAGAAGAATAACGACTCTTCATCTTTTATTTTTTCAATTTTATTTGGCAAATTCTGTTTTTAGTTCAGGATTGGATATTATTGTTTGTGTTATACTTTTGTTTGCTTTGATTCATCTTCGGTACGCGTCTTGTAATATAAATAGATTGCACTTGTAATTTTGTAGTTTTATGAAATTGTGAAAGTTTTAAGAATTCATCGGGGAAATTTCTTTTTCTCAGGCTATAGTTTTCTACCTCAAGTGCGATCATTTATGTTAAGCAGAATCGGTCTTCCCCTCCGTAATAGGAGGTTCTGTTCAAATTGATTAGATATTTGTACATTCAAATATTTGGTTGTTATGGATATCTCAAGCTATTAAGATTATATAGTTGTAAATTGATTTTATGTTTGCTTATACAATACAATCAAACCATTGACTAAATTCAGTCGTGGATTTCAGAACAATTCTGGCTTTTACAACCTGTTCATGGTATTAGAGCGTCCCTTTTTTTTTTTTTGGGCTTAACCGCTTTTCTATTGATTCTATGGCTAACTCGTCGGCTTCGTCGTCCACTACTTCTCTTCCACTAAATACAATGGTGCCTATGCTCACCATTAAATTGAACTCTTCCAAATATCTCTTATGAGAAAGCCAATTTCAACCTTTGTTGATCAGTCAAAACTTATTTGGCTCTGGATGGCACTGTACTTGCTCCATCTACTTTTCAAGGAACCAATGGACAGGACATTCCGAATCCAGACTATGCTACTTGGCGTATGACAGATCAGATGCTTCTGAGCTTGGTTTACTCTTCTCTCACTGAAGAGGCCACGAGTGAAGTGCTTGGAGTTACCACTTCTTGTGGGGATTGGCTTGCCTTGGAAGCATCTTTTTCTCACAAATCCAAAACTAGAGAACTTCAGCTGAAAGATGAGCCGCATCTTATGCAGCGTAGCTCCATTTCCATGGCAGAATTTTCTCTAAAATTCAAAGAATTGTGTGATCAGATCATTTCTATTGGTCGTCCTATTGATGACACTGATAAGATTCATTGGTACCTACGGGGTCTTGGTGAAGAATTTAATACATTCTCTACCACCATGATGTCACAACTCCCCTACCGACCTTTGTGGATCATGTGCCCAAAGCGATCAGTCATGAACTATTTGCTCGTTCTATCTCTTCACAGCCCGTTCATTCCGCCTTCACAACGTAGAAGGGTATCAATACTCAAAATTGGAGTGGTAATGAAAAAGGGTGGAGGTTCAAAGCAAAACTCCTCTAATATTTCTCCATCCCTCTCACATTGTGTGAAAAGGAGGGTCACACAGCTCGACATTGCTGGACTTATCTTAAAATGAAGAAGAAATAAGACACAAATACTTCTGAGGCCTTTATTGCTTGCACGGATTTAGATAATGTCGACCCTGAGTGGTATCCTGATTCAGTGGCCACATCACACATGACAAGTGATGTTGATGGTCTAGATAAATCTGCTATCTACTCTAGTAATTATAGTATTTTTGTTAGAAATGGTTAGTTACTATCAATTACACATATTGGTTCTATCTGGTTTCTTAACGTTGTCAAATATCCTTGTTGTCCTTAGCTTAACCAAAATTTGAATTCAATTAGTCAACTCAGGCGTGAGACTAATTGTATAGTCAATTTTTTTCCCTTTTGGTTTTTCCATTCAGGATCTAGCAACACGGGGTAGTGCTAGGAGCTGAAAAATGTGAGAATAAGTTGTACGTGTTAAAACGGTGTCATAAGGTTTTAGTTTCCATTATCCAGTCCAATAAATATCGAGCTCCTTCACATTTGTGGCATGCTCATTTAGGTCATCCCCATGTTCGTGTTGGTGAATTTCTTTCTAGTCATGGTTTCATTTTCTGTAGTGATAAAATTAAGGGATAATTGCAACATGGGTCCCAAACTTGAGTTTTTTGCAAATATTACCATAATCTTCACTTTGTGCTACCCACAGTCCCAAATTTTTCAGAAATTCGCACAAGATGTTCAAATGGAAATCATCCATTTGACCGTAAGTTGACCAATAAATTTGATTTTGACCAAATTTAGACAATTTTTTAAAAGGTAAAATGATAACTTTGCATTTTATATATAAAATAAGTTAAAAAATTAAACTAAAAAAAAAAACAAATAATAAAAAAACATATAAACTCACCATCTTCCCCACCCACCCCTACNTTCGGGCACCAACCACCACCACAACTTTCCTCAGTCACCACCGGCCCACACCGCCACCACAACTCCCCTTACCCAAACCAACCATCCACCCTAATTTACCTAACCCCATGGAGGCGACTCTAATAGACCCGATTGTTGTCAGTAATTCAACGTTAGTAAGGGTAAATTGCAATAGGTTTTTAATCTTTTTGCATTGTCAAAAGCTTTCGATTTTTACACAACAATGGCAAAAGATACTCTAATAGACCCGATTGTTGTCAGTAATTCAACGTTAGTAAGGGTAAATTGCAATAGGTTTTTAATCTTTTTGCATTGTCAAAAGCTTTCGATTTTTACACAACAATGGCAAAAGATAAGGTAATTTCACCTGTTCTATCACTAATTTTTTCTATTGAATCTCGAACTTTCTACCATTTTTTTGCTGCGAATTCATGGTGTCTACTGCTAGCCAAAGCTATTGTCATTTTACTCAAAGTTTCGGCTGCCATTTTGCTTAGAGTGGCTATTTTTCTTGAGGCGTGGCGGGTGCGGAGATGAGTAATGAGTGAGTTAGTTTCGGTTTTTGGGGAGAAAATAATAGCTTGGCAAGTGTGCTTTCAAGATTTGTGAATAGACGGGATGGACGCAGTGGTAGTAGTGTGGGCCGGTGGTGGTTGGTGGCCGAGGGGAGTTGTTGTGGTGGTTGGTGACGGTGTGGTTTTCTAAAAAAAAAGGATGAACTGCATCTCAGATGGCCGCCACCTGTCCTGCCCTGGGCCTTGGTGAAGGAGGTAAATCGCAGGTGATGTCTCCAAGGGTACAGGGTGGAAGGCTGCTTGTACACTTGTACTTACCCAAGGGCCAAATCCATATTTCAGGATTCGAACTCTTGACACGGCAGCTTCAAGCAAAGCTGGAGTTTTTCCACCT
>CAIGRB010063321.1:15003-40968 GCA_903798255.1 Fraxinus quadrangulata
AAAAATTAATAACAAGTATAAAACTAAATTTATATTATATAAATAAAGAATTTTAAAGAATTTAATCAGATTGCCGATGACGTTTCGTGTTTGTATATTTTTGAAAAATTGAGTATCGACATGTCGAGACACACATGTTCATGATGGTGCATCATATACTTAAGTAGAAATCCGAGTCTTCAGATTTCAATTTGTTTATTTTAGTTCAATAAGTTTAATTTATTTATGGGTAACTTAGCAATTTATCAAATAAAAGAATTGCCATTTATTATAACTTTCATTTTCAAATACAAGTCACACTTTTATGTGTTTATCATGATTACAGATAATTTAAGAATTAAATCATGATTGGTGTACACCAAGTTTGACAGCTAGTCAATTTGAAAGAAAAAAACAGTTTCCCCGCCACAATATTTTTAAACAAAATGAAATGTAAACAATAATATAAATCAAAGAATGTAAAAATAGCAAAATCCCTGAGAATTATACCATCTAATAAGAATGGTTCTGCTCGAAATAGGAGAAATCCTAAAGAGCGAAATAGTTAGGTCCCTAATAAACTCTCTAGAGGTAAATATGAGAAAAACACATCTAGGACTCTCGTTAAGAAATCTCAATCTATCCAATGCCATTAGTGCAAGGGGTTTGTTCATATTAGGATTGAATGTCCTAATTTGAAAAAGAGTTCGGGTAGAGAACGTCGTAAGGCTTTAGCCGTGACCATGAGTGATGAGGAGTTTGATTCCAGCTCTCAGAATGAGACGTCTGGTTGTGAGAATGAACAAAAATTCATGGCCTTCACCTCGTTTGCTACAATCGAATTTGAACGTGAGATTGAAAAGGTTGAAAATGAGGATGAGAGTTAAAAGTCTGAAGAAGAGTCTAATGATGAGACTGATATTCGCGAATTTTATCGTGAATTATTTGAGGAGATTCTTAAAATCAAGAAGGTCAATAAAGCCATCTTGAAAAATGCGAACGAGCTTGAACTAGAACGTGAAAAACTGATAAGTAACCTTCAGGACTCACCTAGAAAAGTGAGTAAGTTGAAGCTAGTTAATGAAAACTTGGAAATTAAAGTTAAATCATTAACTGCTGATCTTGATAAATCTAATGCTCAACTTCAATCGTTTATGAGTGGCTCCCAGAAGCTAGACAATGTGCTTGGGATGAATAAGTCTGCTGGAAATAGGCATGGTCCGAGTTATGTTAATAACCATGATGCTACTGCTAGCACGTCCAGGACCACGTTTGTTCTTGCCACCAACAAAGCTCGTGAGACTACTTATCCTAAATCCAAAGATAAGCATGTCACAAGATCGAGACCTACCAAATAGCGTAGGGTCAATCATCCTACTTTTCGGTGACAACCTCCGAGCAGGTTTGAACTTAGATTCATTCCCACTGTCACCACTGTGGTGCATTGGGACACACTAGACCTAGGTGTAGTAACCATGTGACTAGAAGTAAGAATCAGGATTTTACTAGCAAGGTTAACCTTCTTGCTCGTGAGATTATGACTCGATTAACGCAATTAACTTATACTTCTATGAAAGTCTGGGTTAAGAGGAGCGACCTGGAAGATCGTAAAAATGATCGTGCTCTTCATGGTAAGGCATTCAAATTTCACCCCGATTTGACATATAGGTGCATGCATGCGCAGTTCACTGTATCCATTCATTCATACATGCATCGTATTTATTTTTATGTTATTTTCTATTTTTTTTTGTTTGCATTTATTTGTTTTAAATGCTGGTTTCAAAAAAATTGAAAAATAAAAAAATACAAAAAAATTGTTTTTTGGCAAACGACACATCGTGATGATTTTAAACGTGACATGTGAGAGCAAGTAAGCATTTATCTATTTTACACTGTTATTTTCATTACTTGGTTCGCTTTAATGTAGAGTATTGAGTATATGTGTCGCCATGTAATCTTCTGCACTGCACACACTATAATCTTATTAGTGAGTTTGGATCGCATGTGTGAGATTTGGGATGTAAATCACTTGTTAGTATGGTGACCTTGAACATAAATTGACCTACATTTAGATGATCTTAGCTCGTGATAGTTTTCCTACATTGTTGCACTGTGAAAAAAATATGAGAATATGATTAACTATTTGATTCATCTTATACTTTTGTTTGAAACCTATTTGACTCGAGTAATTAAGCCGGAGGGTTTTCTCATAACCTAGTGCCTATGGTCATCTGTCTTGAGTTAACCGGCCTAAAGCTCATTACAGGGATCAATTTAGTCGCTTAATGGACAAGAGTCTGCACATAAGATGTTATTTACGAGAAAAGCGATAAAAATTATTATATGCTCAGATTCAGAGGGAGAAAAGAAAAATTATTGAGCTCGTTTTCAGGTCCTAAAATTTATTCGTACCTAACAGTGATGTTTACATGTCATTTCTCATAAATTTAAGGTTTGGAATCATTTTCACGAGAAAATAGTGGCACTTTACACACATGAATCATTTATACACTTTACTCTATCTTGAACTTTATTGAGTACGTGGGAAAGTCTTTTTGAAAATTCTCGACTTGTGATTGCATACATGATTTAATTATCAACGTGTTGTGAAGTTAATTTGCTTAATTTTTGTAAAAAAAATTTAAAAAAATGCTATTTTTCTTAATTTTAAAATTTTTAGTGATATTTTTGTCATTTGACACGTCGTCAGCTTATCGTTGGAACACGCTCAAGCGACAACAGTAGAAGCTGCCTCGCTCGACACTCGCTTGAGCGACAGACCGCGTTTTTGCATTATAAGGTCATTTTTTCAGGGGTTTTACTCATTTTCCCAATTTCTTCACTTGATTTCTGCATATTTTTGCTATTCCACACAAAGTTGGTGCTTTGCCCACTCAACTAACACTTCAAATCCTTCATTGAATGTGGTATTTCATTCAAACATCAATCTTCAAAGGTAAATGTCTATATTTGTGGTTTTTTGCTATTTTTGCGATTTTCGTTGAATTTTTGCATTGTCCGGCCATTATTGAGTTTATGTTTGACTTTGCTTGACATGTTTAGGTCCATGTGATAGATTATCATCAATTTTGCATGATTTTGCTACTCACATTGAGGTTCTTGGATGTTTTTGGCATACTTTTGGCATGATTTATTGTGCATTGAATTTCATTGAGTTAATCAGATTTGTTTGTGTATTGAATGTGGTGTTGGAGTAAAATTTTGTTTCAAGTCGAGGTTGTTTTTTGGTTGATCGATTTGTCATCGCATGGTGACGTCACGTCACCACGTCATGAAGTCACGTCACTTCGTCATGACATCACGTCACTTACGTCTAGGCATCATTGCATGTCGTCATGCATTCATGTTAAAGCACGGTGCATGTTATCATATTTGTCTTGTTTTGTGTGTATTCATGCATATCGTGGTTTAGTTTATCATATATCGAGGTTTTAATGTAGTGATTCATTTCTTTCAAATGCCGCCCAAGAGAGCACGTACGACCCCTTCCACTCCTAGTACCTCCACTTCATATAGTAGGACTAGGTTCATCTCGTCTATCGCCCAAGACGTTTTTAGGTCACAGTTCTCTTTACGTCCCGTTGTTTTCGAGCGTGAGGTCATCATGTCTGACCTATCCCCCAACCTCGTTCTTATCTTCACTTCTTGGGAACCACTATTAGTAGAGTTAATATCCCCACTGAGTCTATTAGTTCAAGAGTTCTACGCTAATATGTTAGCGGTTCTTCTTTTAGGATTTTTCTTTGGGGTAGGACTGTTAAGATTACACCAGATGTTATTTCGAATCTTATTCATATTCCTCGAGTCGTCCACCCCCTATTCTCCTACCTTACTCCTGATTTACTTCCGGCAGACTCGTTAGTCCGTTCAACGGTGTTTAACACATAGTTGGAGTGAGGTCCAGGTGCGATTTGCATTGGTTCTCTTTCGACTGAACGCCATATTCTGTTGTGCATTATGTGCACTAATCTATGGCCAGTCTCTCGCATTTCTTCATTGCCGATGGAGAATACTCACTTTCTTTATACTCTTTTGCATGGCGATTCCATTGATTTACCTTGTTTCATATGCCAGCAGATTTTGAGGCTTTTCGTACTACGGAGACGAGGGTTGGGTTGCCCCATGCATGTTTCATATATAGCTTGGTGATAGCCTTAGGAGTCATTTTTCCAGAGGGGGTTTCGCAGCGAGCTTCTCTGCTGATTGGCCATACTACCATCGCCTAGAGTAGGTTTCATACTTCTTCTGAGCCAGCATATCCATCTGACCAGACTGTGCCGGCTGATCCTATTGATGATCTCATCTCTTTTGATCCATCTAATTTTTCTTCTTTCTCGACTGCTCCTCAGCCTTCCGATATTCCATCTACTTCTACTTTGTCTCTTTCTCCGTCCGAGTCAATTCCTCCTCCTCTTGGGTCTATACCTTCTACATCTGCTCCTATCGACCCTTCAATCACTCTTTTAGGTCAGATGATAGTGCTTAGCGAATAGTAGGCTTGTATGATGACGAAGATTATGCTGCTACGTGCTACAGTTGGTCGACACACTACCGAGTTCACTACACTTCGAGATGCTGTTGGATACATTCAGCATGGACTTCGATGGATTCAACGCCACTGGGATGATGATGCTTATGAGGAGAGGACAGACTCCGATGATGCTGCCGGTGCTTCCTAGTTTTAGATATTGTTATAGATTTTTGGCAGTATTAAAGTTTTGGTTATAGGGGAAGAGTAGTCTGTAGACATCTAGATCCTTTTTGCTTATGCTTATATAATGTATCTATTTATCGAATATCTGGATGTAATTATATTTTTGAGTGATTATATGTTAGTGTTAAAATTTCTTTTCAAAATTGAAATTGAATTCTTTAACATCTGTATTTTATGTCTGAGGGGTTGTTGGGGAGAGGCATATATACATTTACCTACTGCATGCATAAAAACGTTAAGAGTTTGCAGTAAGGGGGAGATTTTGTGATATTTCTTGGTCCTTTGTCATTTTGTGACAAAAATGGGGAGTAGATATTTTAATGGAGTAGATATTCTTGCTTTTACATGATGTATATGTTTTTATCTATTTGATGTATATATAACTTTTGATTTCAATTCTGCTAAATTAAGTTTGATGCTTTAGTACTATCAATGTGTTTTTGTGGTATGTTGGGTTGTATTGTTACTATATCTTGATTTAGCATACATATTAAAACTGAACAAGTCTAAAAAACGTTGAGAGTTTGCAATAAGGGGGAGATTGTGTGATATTTCTTGGGCTCTTGTCATTTTATGACAAAAAGGGGGAGGATATATTTTAATGGAGTAGATATTCTTGCTTTCACAGGACATATATGTTTTATCTACTTGATGTACAACTTTTGATTTCAATTTTGCTAAATTAAGTTTGACGTTTTAGTAGTATCAATGTGTCTTCATGATATGTTGGGTTGCATTGTTACTATGTCTTGATTTAGCATGCATATTAAAACTGAACAAATTTAATTGATTCATAAATCGCCAAGATTATTATTATTGATCATGTTTTCCACATATTTTACACTGGGTATTTGAGTTGTCTATTTCAGGAAACAGGTACAGAACCATGAAATGAAGATTTCGTTCAAGATAGTTTTTAGAAACTTGAGTCATATTTTGAGTCTGCAATTTTCATTTAATTACTACATTGACTTAAATTGTAGTTTTGTCACAGAATGTCAAATGAGAAGTTTTTTAGGTTTAGATAATTTGTAATTAACGATTTTGTGAACAAAATGACTGAAATTGATAAATTGTAAAAGTTCAAGGAGTAGTGTGCAATTAGTCAAAAGGTAGGTGTTTTCGTCTAGGGTTTCGAGAATAGGAAAAGAAGGAAAACGGCGTGAATTTTTGCTAGACTATCGCGAAGATTTGGCTCGAGCTACAAAAGTAGAAATATCGTCGCTGGACTATCGCCGGCCTTCGCTCGAGCGACAAGCTGTCCCTCAACCGAGCATGTCGCTGAGCTCTCGCTTGAGTGATGAGCGACAGGGTTATATGGAAAAATTTTATTTCGCAATTTCAAAACTTTTTCCCTGGCCCATCTGTTTTGTACCCTACTTATAAATACCAAAAAATCTTCTGTACGAAATGAAGAAGGTTGAACAATGAGAGAAAGAGGCTATAGAGTGATTCTTTCATATTATATTCATTCAAACTTCATCTGTGTGAGAGTTTTGATGATAAAAAATCAGTCCAATAATCCTAATACCAAATCACTACTTCCTCTACATCTGGTCAGAGTTCTGAAAATCGAAGGAAGTTAACGGAGTTCTTGTCTGTAAAAAAAACAGGTCGTTCTTCGTGATTCACGGGAGATAAACGAATTCACAAAGCTTGGAGTGCTGTAGGGTAGCAAATTCCACAGAGAGCTTTGACAACAACTGCTAAGGATTGGTGTAGGAGAGCACGGGATTCACAGAGAGCTGTAAGGAGTGCAGTCGGGAGATCAGATAGTACTGATCATCTAGTTTGGTAGACTGTAAGTTATTAATTTTGTTTATAGTAGATTAACAAGCAAAGTGCCCGGAGTTTTTTCCTAGTTGGGTTTCTCCATGATCATTCTGGTGTTGATTACTACTTTCATTATATTGATTGATTACACAACTGCGATATTCAAACTTAGGACTAAAATTGACTTGCATGTAGAGCCCTCATGGGCAATAATAATTTCAATATGTAATTGGAATAGTAGGTAGAAGGGACTTATCGTTGATATTATCAGTGTCTGAGTGAAATAGCTATCTACACATGAGAATCGTAAAAAATAATATATACACACACACATACACATGCACATGCACATACTCTTTATATATGAGGATATAAGCAGTTACAATACAGAAAAGTCTTGCACTTCTTGACTAAGACTTGGACACTTAATTTAGGGATCTAATAGCCTAGAGGGGTTGATTTTCCTAGCGAAAGCTTGAAGGTTGGTATATCGAATTTAGGAAGAATCGTCATAGATTTAGATAATTACTTTTACTGGATAAAAACAATCGAACTTGAGTGGGAAATGAGTGAATGAGTTGTGAAAGCAAAATTAGGATAAAAACCCCAGGATAGAGATTAAATATAAAGTTTAGGTGTGCATTTCATGACAGAAATGAATCATTGATGGTTGAGATATAATCGATCTAAAAGCTTACGGTGAGTGGTTTGATTATGTATATACGTCGAGCATTGGATGAGTACAATTTAGTTTTGATAGCATGACTTAGAATCATATTATGAATAATTGAAGTAGTTTCAAAGCTTGAGGTAAATATGATAGGCTATCTAATGAATTGATTTTTATTTTTGTTTTTTAGTAGATAATCTTGCTCAAGAAGAACAAGAGTTTAAATTTAGAAGTGTTTGATAAGTTTATTTTACACGCTTATCCGTACTTATAAACTTGAAAAATATTTTCAAAATGAGCAGATTTCTATTTAATTTAGTGTATATATTATCATGTTGGGTAAAACCTAGACTTGCAGGTATTCGAAGCAAAAAGAAAGATTTTGAGCCTAACTGAAGATGGTTCAGAGCAACGGTAGACTAACCATATTACACATTATTGACAAGTTTTAGGAGTGAAATTCAACTTTTGAAAAGTTTGGAGATTGATTTGCACAATTTAGAACTTGAGGAAGACCAATTTTGGATGATTATGGAGGTTCGAGGATCAACATGGATGCTTTTGAAAGTTGTGAATCAATATTGAAGAATTGGATAAAAAATGACCAAAATCGTCAAAAAACTGAAGTGAGGATAAAAAATTTGACAAGGTTTTGCCAAAGTAAGGATAACATGGATCAGCTATTTGTCGTGGTCAGACTGCAATTTTCTTATTGCAGTAGTTCAATTTGATATGTTTTGCCGCATTTTCACTACAGTTTGCTTACAGCGGTCCGACCATGGTTGGGTCGGGAATAAGTTTTTTTTTTACACATTTACTCCAAGAATAATTTGGTTCTTTTTAGCGCACGACTTTCAAAGCGATTTGGATATGCAAAGACCTATATTAGGTCAAATAAAGGGAGAGAAAAAAGATAATATAAAGAGATATACAAACGAAGAAGAGGAAGAACATAACAGAAGATTGAGAAGAGAAATGCTAGGGTTTTAAGAACTTGACATAGAAAATGTGGATTTTTGGAGCAAGAAGTTCTTTTTTGTCTCATTTTCCTTTAAATCCGATAATGTATTCCAAGTCTTTTGTGTTCTTCTTCCATAATGATGTCTAACTAAATTATTAGCTAGAACGAACGATGTAACCTAGATTTGAATCTTTTATTTCAAATTCAAGATTCTCCTAGTTAATTGTTTTATGTATTGATTTTACTGCTTTTCTTAGTGCTTAAATTATTTGATCACTAATTAATGATTTATGGATTGTAACAAATCGAGACGTAAATGATAAACTTAGACCACGTGTGAAAATTTGAAAATTGGATAAAAAGGTAAAGATACACTTTTATTATTGTTGTGATCTTTAATTGAATTCTTATGTGATTTAATGCATTTAGTTGAGGCTTTTCCAATTTATATAGAGGTATAATGAATTGACTCAACTAGATATAATCGATTTGAATTGGAAATAGATAAATTGATTTATTTGATCGAGCACAACTTAAGGGGATTGAACTTGATAAGTTAGATTAAAAGGGATAACTAATGTGAATTGTGAGTCACAACATTGTAACCATCACATTTGAGTAGTTTACTCTCGATCCAAAGAAAACATGTTCATTTAATTGCTTTTAATTTTCTTAGTTGGTATTAACTTTAATCAAAACAATTTCATAAACGTTGATTTTATTCAAAATGAGTTATGAATAGTTAGTTCAAACTCTTTAGATTCACTTTATTACATGTTTAATTGACATCGTACACTTACGATTATAACACAACAAACATCAATAATAATATAGTAAAAACTAAGATAAGATTTAATTTTGACATCGTTGGTAAAATTATGGTATTAGTATATGATTTTTACAATAATCCTTATATTTCTTTCACTACAATTTTAACCTAAACATCAAAAACAAAAAGCGAGTGTTATCCATGAGTCTTTTATGCTCAAATTGAATTAAAAATTTATTAAACTAAACTAATACGTAATTAACTGATTGAATAAATGCTTTGGTTGCCATCGTGCTTCCTATGTTATAATTAGTGACTAATATAAATGATTGGTAATCACGTATCATACTCCAAAAAATTTGGAGCTTCCCCTATCCATGGACGTGAAGGGAGATTTCCTCTTTGGATTGCAGGGCGAGAACTAATTCAGCACATGCTTTCAAGGGCAGACTCAGGATTAAATTTCGGGGGAGGGGGGAGATAAAATTAAGTAAAAAATAATTTCAAACTAGACAATAAAAATAATACCATTGCTTCATCATTTTATCTACCAGTAGCATTCTCAACAATTGCTTCATTTGCCTCGACTTTTTCTTCAATAGAAATTTCCTCAATGCATTGTTTCTTTGCCTCAATTAAAATATCTCAACATATCTTTCTACAAATCGAACAAAGCTTCCATAAATATACCAATAGTGAAATGGCAAAGTTAAAAGATGAACATTAAAAATTGAAAAATTGAGTGCCTAATAGACAGACAATGAGTACAACGAAAAATCTATGAAGAAAGCTAATGAAATTGAAGTCAGCAAAAAATAATAGTCAGAGAAAAGTAGAGTGTTATTTTCCCTTCTATTCTGAACTCATGCAAAGAGAGAAAATTAAGTTTATTATTGTATTTCTGCTCAAAATTTAGTGGGAGCAACTCCATCCCTGCAATCATACCATGAAAAGAACAATGATAAACAGCAATGAGCAAACACATAAATGGAAAATGCTAAATTAAATCGCGAAAAAAGAAATTAACAAATACATTCAGTCCATTTCTTGGCAGAATGGTATCAACATTTAGATACATTTATTGTTTATAAATAAAATTGATTTTCTTGATTCCAACATTAATGTAATATGCATTAAAAACATTTATGCAATATGCACAGCGACCTATTAAATCCAACATTAAGGACATAATGGACAGAATGATTCCAACAATTTTTTGAAGATCTTCAATCCGTTCATTTTGAAATTGATTCAACTTACAAAATTTTCTTCAAATCTTCAATCTGTTCTTCTTCCTCTTTCTGTCGCCTAATGAGTTCGTAGGGTTTGAGAATTGGGGGATGGGAACGAGCTCGCAGGGTTTGAGAATTGGGGGAAGGGAACTAGTTCTCTCATAACAATAGCAGGGTAAAAACGAATTGTAATGTGGTGTAGGCTATTTTTTTAAAAAAATGTTAAAACACTTGGGCTTTGGCTATAAATGGGCCTTTTTAAATGCAAGGGGAAATAGATTGCAATGTGGTGTGGGCCATTTTTTAAAAATGTTAAAAAGACTTGGGCTTGGGTTATAAATGGACATTTTTCAATGAAAAAATTAAGGGCCCAGTGGGGGGCAAGGGAAGGGAACGAGTTCTCTCATAACAATAGCAGGATAGAAATGAATTGTAATGTGGTGTGGGCAATTTTTTTAAATGTTAAAACACTTGGGCTTTGGTTATAAATGCGCTTTTTTAAATGCAAGGGGAAATGGATTGCAATATGGTGTGGGCCATTTTTTAAAAATGTTAAAAAGATTTGGGCTTGGATTATAAATGGACATTTTTCAATGCAAAAAATTAAGGGCCCAGTGAGGGCAACTGCCCCCACTGGCCCTTAATGGGTCCGCCCCTACATGCTTTCCCTAAAAAAAGGTCTTTTTTATTAATAGGCGATCAATCTTGTAGCAATTCTCTCGTTATTTCTCATCGATCATTACTCCAGATTACTAGTCAATGATCTCTACTCTTTATAGAGCTTAAGTAATATGTTCTCAACTTTCATTATAATAGCACCTATAACTATAAAATGGGATTGAATAGCTAGACATGTAAGAAATTTCATAGGACCTCTATTTCCCTCCCAACAAATTTTCGTTCTTGCCCTTCCCACAATGCTTTAGGGCCCGGAGGCATTGAGTTTCCTAAAATCTTTATGTAGTTAAATTGAGGGAAAATTGTAATTGCGGTCCCAAACCTATTCTTTTTTGCAGACTTTACCTCAACATTCGCTATGTGCCACCACGGTCCCAAACCTTTCGAATATTCTAACCATAAGGACAAAATGACAGAAATTGTTAATCAATCCGTTATCTGACTTAATTTCGACTAATTTCTAAAGGGCAAAAGGGTAATTTTAAAATTTTCATATTAAATAATTAAAATATATTAAATTAAAAAACCAAAAAGAAAATAATTTAGAAAATTATTGCTTCTTCTTCTTGCTATCCCCACACCGAAGTCTACCCATCCCAACCGTACCGACGACCTCCACCCACCCCACTCGTATTGACGATCCGTTCATGGTGTGAAAAAACTGAAGAAGATTGAGTGGGTTAGAGATACGTACAAATACATTTATATATTCGACGAAGGGGTTGGGTATAGTAAAACTGATGTTGATTTGAAAATATTCTTGTGGATATGGAGAAGATCTAGATTTCTTCATCATTTCGCGAAAGTTGAATTTTAAATTTTTATTATGAGCGCTAATTTTTTGATCTGTTCGAATTTAGAGTGGAGTAGTAATTTATTGAACTCAGTTGGCTAGGTCGATTAGCTCAAATGGAGACTATAGTTGTTGCTCATCCTAGGAATCATAATCAGTATTGTGGTAGAAGCAAGGGCCACGGCCATGCTCTGGGTTCCGATAGTTTTTGGGATATCAATTGTCGGTCATTTCAATCCGGAGCAGGATTACTTTAATCCCCATTGAAATCTTGCACTGTCACTGCAGTTGTTAGTAAAAGGACTTTTTCGGCTCCATTTTTGCCCAAGACACCATCTCCATCTATTAATGAGATTGCCAAAACCTTGAAAAAAAAACTGCTCAAAGTAGATCGACGATGCAATGGGATGTGGATGGTGGTCGTCGGAGTCGAAGGATTTGGATCTACAATAACGGCTACTCAGGTGACTTTGGTTTCTACGAGGATGTGGTGGGGTGTGGGTGTGGGTGTGGGAGTGGGAGAAGAAGCAACAATTTTTCAAATTATTTTCTTTTTGGTTTTTAATTTAATATATTTTAATTATTTAATATGAAAAATTTAAATTTACCTTTTTACCCTTTAGAAATTAGTCAAAATTAAGTCAGATAATGGATTGACTAATGATTTCTCTCATTTTGTCTTTACGCTGAGAATATTTGAAAGATTTTGGATTATGGATGGTACAAAGTGAAAGTTGAGGTAAAGTCTGCAAAAATAAATTATTTGGGACTGCAGCTGCGATTTCCCCTTAAATTAATGGCTTCTTGTCAAATACGGCATCTATTTTTGTTTTATCCTCAATTCTACAGACATAAAGTACCTTTTAAGCTTCGTCCAGTGTCCTAATCTATACTCTTGCACAAAACTTGCCTATTTAAATGCCTGCTACGCTTTTCGGTATAGCATTGTTCGTTGCTTCAATTTTGAGTTCCCTCCTTCCCTTTCTTGAACCTGTACTGTTCATCTTTAACGGCCATTATTGCCCAAATAATTAAGTGCAGAAAAACCTACCTCCAAGCGTTCGACGAAATGCCTGAACGATGGTTACTCTCATTACAACCCAAACTAACATACCCAAATTCCACAACCCTTTATTGCATTTGAATAATCGACTGATCCCTTCTCTAATTTTTGTACTTAATGCCCAAAAAGGGGCTGGAAGCTATAAAAAAGCTACAATCTTTTGCCGTTCATACGGGTTTATTGAAGTGAAAAGGACGAGGAAGTTTGAGGACCGTAATTGTAGTTCTTGGTGTAAACAGAGTGAAAGTGACGAAGAATTGGAGGCGGAAATAATGGAGTTTATGGAGAAATCTGAGAAGCCAACGATGTTTCCGACAAAGGAAGAGTTGGGAAGAGCCGGAAGAGTGGATTTGGTGGAGGCTATAAAGAAGAGAGGTGGGTGGTATTCACTTGGTTGGGAGGATGAGAATGAGAAAAATGTGGGGAAGAATGTAAAAGAAGATATAGATTTTGACATTGGAGAGTTTCATAAGAGAGTTGAGAGTTGTAAAGAGATTGCTGCTGCGGGAGAAAATGATGTTAATTCTTTTTCTGGGGATTCTTTGGTTGAAAATGAGGAGAGATTATCTTCTGATAATCCAAATTCTTTGCAGCTGACTTCATCGTCCGGTAGATCACTGTGAGATTTTTTTCCTTCAAACTTTCTTGAAGTATGCTTCATTTATGATTTTCCCTCTGCCTCGGCCTGTCTCATGGAGGGGCTGGGAAAGCTTGAAAACAATTCCTATTAGGAATCTTAGTGAAACACTAGGTTCTTGACATATCTTTGTGTTTTCCAGTTATTGATTTGACTTCTATTGTCATTTGATTATTTTTTTACTATATGAATACCCCGTTTGTTGATTTTTTGAATCTTGATGCCACCACTAGAAACCTAATGAAAAGCATAATACAGATGTCTCCGTGTTATTTTGGATATATTGACTGCATTTTATGATTTTTGTTGTCTAACCATATGTTAAATGCTATTCTAGGTATTGGCACACAAGAAAAAGAAAAATTAGTTGATTGAACTATATACAACATTTTAAATTTTCATCAGCAGCATATTCATATATATTAATTGTTTTGGGAAGTCTGCTTATTGAGAAGTTTTTATTTTTTGGCTCAGAGAAATAGGGGCAGAGGAAGATACTGGAATCAAGGGTATATTGAGTAGATTGAAGCAGCAGAGGAATACAGATTTTGGAATTAATTTGGGCAAATACGGATATCAAACTTATTCCTCAAGTACAGATGAAAGGAATGGTTGGTATTTCCAAATACCTATAGATGAAGGTAAGTTGGTTTTGATGAGTTGGTAATGAATTGATTGTATATTTTATATGCTAATTGGATCGTGTGGCTTTTCTACCTCAAAAAGAGGACATATTATTACATACTTGTACATTTACAAGTGTCACTGTTATTGTTGATGTTGAAGATCAAATGATCTTGATTTAGTTTGTATTCCTGCATTCTAAAGCTTGAGACATAGTGTTTACTGTAATAATAAAAGACAGCACTGAAGCTGGGAAAAGCACCAGATTCACTTCAAGTATTCCCACCAAAGGTGTAGCGAATAATTCAGGAGGCAAGATTACCCCTGATATTCAGCCAGAAACATGGAGAACTTGGAGCATTCAGCGGGAAGGCTTCCAAGATACAGAATTTGAAGGTACTTGATTTATATTTTAGTTGTATAGGAGGTTTTACAGTTCTTTACTCTGGTTTTGTCAAAGTCTTGAAATCCCCAAAATGTGCAGCTGCTGAGATTTCATACAGCAAAAATCAAGTGGAACAAAATAAAGAAGCTGCGAACACTGAAATAACTGCAAGTACAGAGAATAATCCTGAAGCTCTGGATAGACACGAGATCAATCACAATCAGCTACGAACTCGTCTTCGGCACCTGGAATGTGAGCTTAACACAGCTCTTCACTCCTTGAGGTCTAAAAGAGAGGAGTGCGTATTAGACGAGGTATGCATATTATTCATGCATAATTCTTTTTACTCTGTTGCAGTGGATTCCATAGGTTTTATGCATGCATTACAATCAATGGGAACAATTAAAAATACTACAGACAAAGCTTGTTGTGTACAAGTCATAAATTATTGTATTTAATCTAGAATAAAAAAATTAAATGAATGTGCGAGCTAATTGCTGTAGTGATGACTTTACATATTTCACATGGAAGAAGATAATCGATTATCATGCATTTCACAATTAAACAAGAAGAGTTACCTTCTTTCATTCCTATGACCTTTTATTCATCTGGAAAATGTTTTTGTTGGCCTTTGTTCAATCAATGACTTATTTCTTAATCAGGTTAGTGGAAGCTCCTCCAGTGATTTGCAAACGATTTCTGATGCATGGGAGTTCCAAGAGACCGAGTACATGAATACCCAGCAGAGATTGCGATCGATACGAGCTAAGCTTGCTGTATTAGAGGGGAAAATGGCATTAGCAATAATGTATTCACCTAATTCGGTTGATGATTTCTAGTTCCTAGTTTTCATAATTAGCACTTATCGTATCCCTGCCATACTTTTGCAGTGATGCACAGAGGATAGTGGAAGAGAAGCAGAAGAGTATTGATGGTGTCCATAAAGCATTGCAACTTCTTCGCACTGCCTGCATAGTTTGGCCTAATTCAGCTTCAGAGGTTCTCTTAGCTGGTTCTTTTGATGGTTGGACAACTCAGGTCATAGATTTTTCTACAGTGGGAAATAGGAAGTTATCTTTCTCTTTTAGTATATTTACTTTGCTATATTAACTAGGCCTCCGTTTGGCAAATTTATGAATAGTTTATAAAGAGGAATACTAGTGGTACCACGAAATATGTGGATAATAATGAGTAGTAGTTATGAATGTGTGGTTGAAATTAATGTTTGGATTTGACTAAATTTATAAACCATTTATAGATTTGTATCCAAATGGAGGCTTAGGTTTGCCCACATTAGATGCTTTCATAGGTGATTGGATATGAACTTAATTCCAGATAAAATGGGGATAAAACTGCGGAGCTTGTTTTTAAGAATAAAGGAGATATTCGAGATTGTACAAATTATGGAGGTTCAAAGCGCACAATTCATACTATGGAATTATGGAAGAGGGTGATTGAACATAGATTAAGGTGAAAGTCAAAGGTCTTGGGGTTAAACAATTTGATTAAAAGACCAGGAGATCTACCATTGAAGTCATTTGCCTACTTGAATTGATGGAGAAGCATAGATAAAAGAAATGATTTACAAAAAAACTATGATAGCTTTCAATTAGATGTGTAGCGGGTGTTAAGTGTGAGAATGAATTTCATCTGGACAACATCATTAAGGATATGTACGATAGAACAGTCACAAGTGTAAGAGCTGGTTGTTCTATAACTGTAGGCTTGTGCTAAGAGATACCTAAGACCTTATCTTTTCGCTCTAATCATAGATAAGTTTACAAGACACATCAAAGATGAGGTTTCTTGGTGTATGTTATTTGTTGATAACATAGTTTAATGGAAGATACTGGGAAAGGGTTAAATCGGAAGTTTGAACTTTAGAATATAAAGGTCTTGGGTCAAGTAGAGCCAAGATGGAGTACATCGAATTGCCATTTAGTAAGAATAGAAATAACAAAGATAGTAGAGTTATTATAGAGAATCATGTTGCCCGGTGGATGTTTTAGGTATTTAGGTTTGATTATCAACATCAAAGAGGTCTTCAAGAGTTGTAATGCTAACATTAGAGCATATTGAGTAATGATAGGAAAATACTTATAAGGTCAAAAGGCTCTCTATGAAGCGGTTATAAGACCTGCTGTGTTTTAATGAGACTTGAGTGTTGAGTTGTTAAATGACAATATGCATAGGATGAATGTAGAGGAAATAAGGATAGTAAGGTAGATGTGTCACCATATTAGAATTTATAAGATAGGATAAAATAACTGAATTACGGCATGTCAGTGGTACACCTAAAAAGATCAGGCCACTATTGAATTGCCTCCCAATTTAAGTTTAGATGTTATGACATTCCTTCCTCCTGAAAAAAATAACATTTGATGGATGAGGTGGGGACAACTTAATGTAAATTTATCTGCAAATTTTTCCAATATTGTCACAATGATTATACAGGTTGAATATCATGTTATTTCAAAAACTTTTTGGTACAACAGAATATTTCAGCATAACATGTAGTCAATATCTTGAATTCATCTGAGTGAATATTTTAGCAAATTATTATGCAAACATCCGAACTCAGTTTTGTTTCCATATTAAATTGAATTGTTTGATCAAGTCCTAGCCGTGCTTTAGGTTGTTCCAGCTTTCTTTGTCCCGTTTCTCGTCTTTTTGTTTTATTATTTGTTGTTTGTAAAATGGATTTGAGTGATTAATAAATCAAACTTACCAGTCTTACCAAAATTGATCAGAATAACGGTAAGGACTTGAATAATAAACACCACAGAAATGGAAGTTAAAACGCTTATGATAAAGGATAAAGTAACACTAAGGAAATGAATTCAAAGTCGAGGTAAGAGTTGAACTCTTTGCCCTTAAGTCGATTTTGTCCCACAACTGTACCTACGAAAGATGGCAATCAACTTCCAAAATACAACGACTACCTTATTGTGTTTGTAGCACTCCAAAACACAAAAATAGGGAACCAAAAGATGAATTCTGTTCTCCTTTCGAATGAATGAAAAACTAATTTTTATGCAGCATTTTGGCTAAGGAAATATTATTTTTATATTATGCTATGATTGTATATGATTGTGATGGGTTAAAAGACGTCTAAAGTGTCTTATTTATAGAGGAGAAGGAGGGGGTTGTGAGTGAAGAGACGTGCTTCAAAACTCAACCACCTTTGCCAAGGGTCGTAGCCTTTTGCTGTCACTCGTCTGTTGCCCTTGCACCGCTCGAGCGCTAAAAGCAGAGAGTCTTTCGCTCTTCTGGCGCTGGGCTATCACTTGAGCAACGGACTTAGGTGCTGAAAATTCAATTTTTTTCTCTAACTTTCGACCACAATTTCTTATTCATCCGGAATTGATTTTGAGATTCCAAATATACCACGATCATCTACTCGACGATTAGATTAAATTAGTTTATTTATTTTCATAATTTGACTATCGCATCAAGTCTGAGTATTTGGCTGAAGTTGATATGAAAGTCACTTTTAACACTTCATGGTTTCCTACTTTAACGATTTTTTCTTCTCTTTTTAAACCTGTTTCCAACATTATTTTCTATATTTTTATTTTTATTTTGATGCTATAGAATTTCAAAAGTAAGCCTTGTGCTTGCACGCACATCACCTTGCTCGAATCTTTACCAATATTATGGACATATTTTGGAAGGTCTGGTTCTATACATTAGTGTTAGGTTTAAAGAAGTGAAGGAAAGGATTTGTGCAGCGACTTTGTGTTTATTGGGAACCAGGTGTAGCTTGTTCTTTGATTTTGTATGATGGGCAGCCTATGTTTGGCTCATGTTTATAAATTATTTACGAACACTAAATTACTTTTTATCCACAGATTTTGAGGGAGGTGCAAGTATTACCCATTCATTCACCATTCATTTTTATATTTTTTTAATTTAAACAGTTTATAAACAATTCCCAACATGCTGTAGTGACCAAAAATTGCATTTTTACCCTGTTCTGATTATTGAGACATTTCAATTCAGCTAAACTACCCGTATAAAGTTTTGCCACTGGTTTTGCTAACAAATTGATTTCTTTTATAACCATGATTGATTATAACTATTCTTGATTAGTAGTGTGATATGCTTCTTTAAATTGCAGAGAAAGATGGAGAAATCAAGGACAGGCTTCTTCTCATTGTACCTAAAGCTGTATCCAGGTAGATACGAGGTAAGTTGATTTCCAAACATCAACAATGTTTTTCACGTGTCCATTGAATTATATGCATGTATAAATGCCTCCTATAATATTTGACAGATCAAGTTTATTGTTGATGGCATATGGAAAGTTGATTATCTATGCCCCATCATCCACAATAATGGCTATGCAAATAACCTTCTTATTATCACATGAAGGCAAAGTATGTGGGCTGCAGCACGAGTCGAATGATCATTTTGTAGCCCCAGCTTGGTTTAGATTTTTTTAGCCAAACCAAACATGGGCGTAATCCCTCTTATCACCTGAAGAAAGTGTGTGCATAACAACATGCTTAGGATCATGTATTTTACTAACAGGCTATAAACTTTTGACATCACCCTATTCTTGTTCTTTGTATTGTGTATATTGGCTGTGATATGAAGAGTTGCTACTGATAGAATCAATCGTTCAGATCCATATGTTCTTAGACAGCAATCCAATAATCTTAATCTCAATGTGTGAATTCATCCACCCAAATACCGAGAGATCTTGTTAACAAAATATATCACGTGATCAAAATAAACCTCTATAACAGGGAAGATAGAGTGATGAAACTAAGATCACCAAAATAGAATAGACATGATCAGGAGAAGGGCACCGGAGCAGAAAAACTATGTTAATTTAGACCTTTAATGAGACTAAATTTGTAAGCAAGAGAATAAATGGCCTTCAGCATAGGCTACCGGCACAGGATTCACATCAAACACATTCAGTTCACATTCCCCGTGACTTTTTTAAGTACTTGTGCGAAATTGATTTTTTGAAAAATGTATGGTTAAAAAGTGAGGAAAATATATGGGAAAATGCGAAAAATAATTTTTTTCAAAGAAAGTGTAGTTGAAAAAGAGTAGAAAAAAATTGATTTCAAAAGAATCACGTTCAAACGAGGGCATGGCAATTTTTTTCTTTATCTTTCCCTTTGCCCCTGCATCATGTGGTGTAAAATAGCAAATGAAGAAGGAATTTCAACCTCCCAATCTTGCTGCAGATGATCTAGGCAACTGTAAGTGGAAAAATCAACTGAAACTCTCTTTCTTAGTTGGCTAGAGAGTTTGCATGCCTCGTCAAATATAATTTCAAATCCGCAACATTTTCACGTGTTGTAGTAGAGTCTAGCATACTCTGCACAGTTTAAAAAATGAAGAAATTTGCCTTTGAGAATACAGGATAAAATAAAAGCTGGTGTTCCACGAGTTCTTGCCGGTTAATTAGCTATCTTGCACAATTATGAAAAGATGCCGGTTACAATGTAGTCATTGTCGGGACAGAAAACTGCTCTTCAACCACTTATTTAAGCACTATGCACCTAAGTTCAGTCTTTCTATTAAGTTGTATTGCTAAACTTATATTCTTGATAATCAAATTTGATTTACTTTATGCTGCTTTGTATCTAAATCTACTGTTTTCTTCATTATTTGTAACATTTCTTTACTTGGGGTTGGAATCTTTCTATTCCGTACATATTCGTTCCGAATATCGGTGTTTATGAAAATAATCGATTATTCAAAAACAATATGGGCGTATAGATTACTAAAATATTGTAGCAATCTCTCTCTCTCTCTCTCTCTCTTTTAAAGTATTCTCAATACAACACTTTTCTGTGTGATATTCTTGAGCAAAACTATATTGATTTATCTTTATTAAATCATTTACTTTGAATTTTTTTATTAAATTAATTTTTGAAAATCATTCTACTCATTAAAATTTTTTCCACCTAATATTTGAGCTTTATTCATTGCTATATATTATAGTATTAGCTTATTTTTCTCTTGGTACTTAATTTGATCATATCATTTATTAAGAGAGAAGTTTCAAATTGTAAAATCAACTTCCATTTAAATTTTTGGATCGTGTTGAAGTCCCATAACTCTCAACATTGTATAAGGATCGGTGCTCCTTGTTTGTAAGTCATCGGAAGTATTGTAAATGGTTGGATTGTACCACAAGTCATTCAATATAGTGAAAATGCATTTCTCATGTTCGGAGAGTTTGGTGACGAATGATGAAGATCATTAGTTTTGATCGAACCTCCACAATTATATCGTTTACATCATCTCTCCCTTTTATTTAACGCATTTACATTTGTGCTTATTATTTGATTTTATCTTTTTAGCCTTAACTTGCTTGAATTTATATTAATTCTTCGAAAAAAAATTTAATAATCAATTCACCCACATCTTGATTAGTTATTCTTGGGCTATCAATTGGTATAAGAGAAAGGTGCTCATTTTAAAAATTAAGATTCTACAATTTTGAGTAATGGCTAACTACAATCTTCAAAATCTTGATGGGAATTTTACTAACCATCATCATTTTTTTTATGGCACTCATTATAATTATTGGAAAGGTAGGATGATGATATACATTCAATTAATATATTATAATACATGAGAAGTTATTGAATATGGTCCTTATGTGCCTATCAAGACTATTAAAATTGATGGCCAACCCGATCAAACCATTCCAAAATCTAGAGAAAAATATGATGAAGATAATGAAAGAAAATTATCCTTAAATGCTAAAGCCAAAAATCTTAGATAAAAAAAAAATTTAATCGTATTAGCACGTGTGATTCCGCATATGACATTTGACATGCTTTGAAAGTTACTCATGTTGACACTAGTAAAGTAAAAGAAACTAAAATTAATCTCTTGAAAACTTTTCATGAAACAAGATGAACATATTATTGACATGATTACTCGCTTCATCGATATTGTTAATGACCTCAAAGGGTTTGATCGAAAATTTACTAACGGTGAACTTGCAAGTAAAATGCTCAGGTCATTATTGGAAGAATGAAGCCCATTAAGGATTGGAAGAACTTTATCGAACCTTAATGGCATATGAGTTCAACAACACCAAGACTAAGGAGAAAACGAAGATAAGCAAAGAGGAATCAAAGGAGTCTCCTAAGCGTCAAATTGCTCTTAAGTCAGCAATCAATGAAGGAACTACAACTGAAAATATAAGTGATGAAGAGCTTGATGA
Organism: Fraxinus quadrangulata; assembly: GCA_903798255.1. Taxonomy (NCBI): domain Eukaryota; kingdom Viridiplantae; phylum Streptophyta; class Magnoliopsida; order Lamiales; family Oleaceae; genus Fraxinus; species Fraxinus quadrangulata. The sequence continues at coordinate 36,507 of CAIGRB010063321.1, forward strand.
TCTAGTCTTTTTTTTTGTCAAAAAATGGAGAGATTTTCGAAACAATCGGAGATTCTAAAAGAAATATAAAAAGGGTGAAGAATGAGCAAAAAAATCACTTGCTATGATTGTAACAAACTCGATTACAAGAGAACCAAGTGTCCAAACAAAAAGAGAAATATCAAGAAAAATACACTTCAAGCAACATAGATGAAAGCGACGATGATAGTCAAGAAGAAATTGTCAATATGTGCTTCATGGCAGTCGAAGATGAGATAAACTTTGTTGAAAAATGTTCATATAATGATTTATCTATCTCCTATGATGAAATTCTTGAGAAATTTGAAAAACCTGCTCTAAATCGCTATATTCTTAAAAGAAGCACTAGTTGTTGAAACGTGAAATAAAGAAAATTTTAGAAACTCAAAATGAAAATGTTGATTATGACTTATTGATAAAAAAAAAATTCTTCTTTGAAAGAAAAAGTTGAAAACTTAACTAAAATTATTTGTAAATTTACTCAAGGTATGAAGAATTTTAATTTAATGTTTGGTGATCAAAAGTGTGTTTTTTATAAATGAGGAATTGGATATAAACCATATTTAAAACAAAAATATTTCAAAAATCTATTCGTCAAAGCTTTAAACACCCCTTTTTCAAATACATATAGGTTTTGCAATAAAGATGGACATGTTGCATATAATTGTCTAACCAAAAAGATGCTACATTTTGAAAGCAAAAATAAGTGGATTCGAGAATCCACTAAAACTAACCAACAATGACCCAAACTTGTATGGGTACCAAACAAAAAAAAATTGAATTATTTTTGTAGGAACCGAAGAAGATAAAGAGCAAATAGTTCTTAGATAGCAGATACTCAAAATACATGACCGGTGATAGAATGTTACTATCAAATTTCAAAATAAATGATGGAGGTCATGTCACATTTAGAGATAATGCAAAAAAAAAAAAAAAAAATTATTGGAATCTGAAACATTGGTAATCACTCTTCTCCATCTATTGAAAGCATGCTATTGGTGATAACTTCAAACGTAATTTGTTTAGTACTAATCAATTATGTGATAAATTTTATTATATCAAATTAGATTATTCTAAATGCCTTGATATATCGAAAGAGGTAATACTTATATGAAGTCGTAGTAAAGATGTGTATATTATAAATATCGAATTTGAAAGTGATTAAAGATGTTTATCGAGTTTAATTGAGTATACTCGGTTGTGGTATAGGAGATTAGGCCATGTTAGCATGGATCTTCTTTCAAAAAATTTTAAAAATTATTTTGTCAAATGTCTATCAAATTTAAAGTTTGATAAAGATAAAATTTGTGATACTTGTCAATTTGGTAAACAAGTAAAAATTTCCTTTAGACTTAAACTATATTCTTCTACTACAAAACCACTTCAACTACTCCACATAGATCTTTTTGGACCTTCTACGAACCTCTAGTTTGGGTGAAAAAATTATGCCCTCGTCATTATTGATGACTTCTCTAGATTCACTTGGGTTCTATTCCTAAATCTCAAAGATGAAACTTTGAATACTTTTAAATACTTTTTCAAAAATGTTCAAAATTAAAAAAAAAAATACTCTATTACAACTATTAGAAGTGATCATGGTAGAGAATTTGATAATCTCGCTTTTGATAATTTTTGCAATAAGAATGAATATAAACATAATTTCTCGACTCCTAGAACTTCTCAATGAAATGGTATAATGGAAAGAAAGAATCACACATTGCAAGAAATATCTAGAACCATGCTAAATGAAAATAGCATGTCAAAATACTCTTGGGCCGAAGTCGTCAACAATGTTTGCTATATTGTAAATAGAGTTTTAGTTAGTCGAAAGAAAACTAAAACCCCAAAAATATCGACTATTTCAAAGTTTTTGGTTGTAAATGATTTATTTTAAACACAAAATAAATTTTGGAAAATTCGATATTGGAATCTTTCTAGGTTACTCACCAACTAGTAAAACTTACAGAATCTTTAACAAGAGAACTTTAGTCGTTGAAGAATTTATGCATGTTATTTTTGATGAAACTAACCCTCTTGATCCTGAGAAATGTATTGCTAATGATGTAGGTTTAGAAACTCATTTCGAACAAATGGATATTCGAGACCAAAGCAATGATGATCCAAAAGAGAACATAAGGAAGAAGCAAACGTTCAACAAAGTGAAGAGGAACTTACTATTAGAACTTCTACTAGAAATCACCTAAATAGTTGTGCTTTCATCTCACAAATTGAACCAAAAATTTCAAGGAAGCCGAGTTTGATGAGTTTTGGATTCTATCTATGCAAGAAGAACAAAATCAATTTTAAAAAAAATCATGTTTGAGATTTAGTCGCTAGACCAATAATCAAATCATCATTGGTACGGAATGGATCTTTAGAAATAAACGAGATGAAAATGAGATAATTGTGCATAACAAGGCTAGAATAGTGGCCTCAAATTACAATCAAGAAGTATGTATTGATTTTGAGGAAACTTTTGCACCAGTTGTTAGATTAGAATCCATTTACATTCTTCTTGCATTTGCTTGTTATAAAATATTTACTTTTTATGAAATGAATGTTAAAAGTGCATTTCTAAATGGTTTCATTCAAGAAAAAGTTTTTATTGAGCAACCACCCAATTTTAAAGATCACAAGTATTCGGACTTGTTTTCAAATTTAGAAATGCTCTTTATGGTTAAAAACAAGTTCCTAAAGTTTAGTATGAAAGATTAAGCAAATTTTTACTTTCAAATGGTTTTCAATAGGTAAAGTGGATACTACATTTTTTGTCAAAACTCAAAAGAATGATATGCTATTGTTCAAATTTCTGTTGATGATATTATATTTAGTACAACTAATATTCATCTTTGTGAAAAATTCTCAAAATGCATGAGAATAGAATTTGAAATGAGTATGATAGGAGAACTCAAATTCTTCCTTGGTCTCCAAATTAAGCAAACTAGAGATGGTATATTCATCAATCAAAATAAGTATATATTGGATATGTTGAAGAGGTTCGAAATGGATCATTTGAAGCCTATGAACACTCCCATGAGTTCATCCGTAACATTGGATAAAGATAATCAAGATACTTCCATTGATATCACAAAATATCGAGGTATGATCGGATTCCTTCTCTACTTAACCGTTAGTATACCTGATATTATGTTTAATGTGTGATTATATGCTAGATTTCAATTAAATCCTAAAAAATCTCATCTTAGTGCCGTAAAACGAATTTTTACATTTTTTAGTGGCACTAGAACCTTAGGGCTTTGGTATCCAAATGACGTTCATATTGATCTTCTTAGCTATTCGGATGACGATTGGGCCGGTTGCTCAATGGATAGTAAAAACACTAGCAAAACTTGTCAATTTTTAGGCTTTGCACTTGTGTCGTGGTTTAGTAAGAAACAAAATTTCATAGCTTTATCAACCGCCAAAGCTGACTACATCTCGGCTACTAGTTGTTGTGCCCAAGTGTTATGGATAAAGTAAACTCTTAGTGATTATCACTTGTTATTTGATCATACACCCATCATGTGTTACAACACTAGTGCCATAAATTTTACTAAAAATTCCATTTTGTACTCTTGAACAAAACACATTGAAATTAGACATCATTTCCTAACACATCATGCACAAAAGGACGATATCGTGTTAGAATTTGTAAACACAGAAAATCAATTGGCCGATATCTTCACTAAACTTCTTGCACTTGGTCGATTCTCGCATATTCGAAGAGGTATAGGAATTATTGATGAATTCGAAGTACATAACTAAGTTAAATTCATTTTAGGTGTTCATGTATGTTTTATTTGGCATTACTTATTGTATATTTGATTTAGTATATAAAAAAAGAACCGGACGAGTCAAACAGACTATCCGGACACTTTATTCGGTTTGATAGAAAGTTCAAAGGGAACTTAACTCTGCCAATCCGGACGTCCTGGTTGTGAACCGTGTTGATCTATGATTGACGTCTCGTTTTGATTATCACAAACAAATTATGTTTATTACTAACAAATTGATTTTAAGTGTCCATAGTGATTATTGCACATGAATATATTCGATGGCACAAAGTTCAAGGCCAAGTAATCTGCATACATTGCCAACGTGGAAACATATCAATCATTCGAGGCCATGAAGAATGATATTGCAAAACCCGCAAAAGATGCCTCAACGAAAATCGAGTCAAAAGTCGAAGTCCTGCCAAACAATGCACGTCAAAAATGTTCAAACCAAGTACTTAGACTTTTCACGATTATATGTAAAAGTAAAACAATTTAATACTTGGTAATAAATCATGACAAACTCAAAATTTTGATTTTACGATCCAAAATTTACGACAAAATGTTTTACTTGAAAAATATGTTTTTCAAACGTAAAAAATCGAAACACATATTTTTTAAATATGACAAACACTGAAAAACATTTGTTTTAAAACGTCCCTCCAACACTT
>CAIGRB010063321.1:52974-72272 GCA_903798255.1 Fraxinus quadrangulata
TATATTTTCTATGATAATATAATATTTACATAGTCGTGTTTTTTTAGGAGAAATATGTCAATATTCTTTTGAAATATTAAAAAATATAATTCATACTCTTCAGGAACAAGTAATATTTTTCAAGAATATTAATTATAATGTTGTGCTACTTCAGGAACAACAACAAATTATTTATAATAAATAAATTTACGATTAATATTTTCTCGAATATTAATTATAAAGTTGTGCTACTTCAGGAGCAACAACATAATAATTTATCATTTTGAATTTATGAAAGAACATTTAAAATATCTAATCGGATTAAAGATAAAGAATATTAAAAAAACATCGTATATATGTTGCAAACATACAAAAATAACACGAGCATAAAGTTGCTACAATTATGATTTGCATGGGCTAATTCGTTCTGTCATATAATTACAAAATTAAATTTGGCTAATGATTTATTTTTAGAAGAATTTTGTCAACTGCTTATAATTGGCACGTCAAACTCCATATATTTGCTTATAAATTAAAAAGAAAAGGAGAGAACAAAAGGGGAAACTAATAAACTTGTTTTGCAAGTGCATATGTATAATGAAAAAAATAATAATTTTTGGTCAACATCCTCTAAAGTCTAAACTAATCATTGTAGGCATATATGCTAAACTAATTGCAGTAAATTCATACACAAATTGTTTGTAGCATAAAAAGAAATTCACGTTAATTGTAGCATAAACAAAAGGCCAAGAAGAAATACACGTCACCAAATTCACATGGCAGAATGATTCACCAAAAATTCTCGAAAAGAAACTTACACGAAGTTGGGTACAATTAGTGACATAAAGATTGACTATGATTCAGCCGTGTACATGTAAAAAAAAAAAAAAAATTCACATATCACCAAATTAATTTTGGTACATGTGAGAGATGATTAAAAAAAATTAATACATTCTGTAAATTTTGAAAAATTAAGCTTTCGTTCTGATAACGTGTTATAAAAAGAGAGAATATGAGAAGTCAATAGACATGTGTGCATTTTAGTAAGAACCAAAGCCCCATATTTATAGATAAGAATCGAAAATCTAATGATAATAATTTCTAGGACTGCATGAGGTACAAACGTCATTTACATTAAACCCTACTTTACTTTCCTTTTACAACAGAAATCAATTTATTCATATATTCAATTATATTTATTACAATGAATAGGTCTATATCTAGAGCAATTAAAGGGGATGTATTTAATTGTGGCTTTTAAAGAGTTTTATAGAATTTTTTTTAAGAGATGATTTTTTGTGAAATCTTGGACTTCTATAGATATTTATGAAATTAATGGAAGTATTTCACAAACTTCTATAGACTAACATTATAATTTTTTATAGATTTTTATACAATTCATTTGGCTTTTAACTCGTTTCACTTGAAATAAAATTCACTTGTATATAGTGCAAGAGTGAAAATTTTACACATAGGAGGTGGATGTCCGATCCATCTTCCCTTTTATCTCTCCCTCCCCCTTTCCCATGTAATAAAAAATAAATCACTTTAACTAGATAAAATAAAGTTTGATATATATAATATTTCAGTATTTTTCGATGAAAAAAATTGAAAATATATAATTTTAGTATTATCAATATGCAAACCTTCAAAAGTAAACAATCAATCAATATATTTAAAATTTAATGGGATTTACAATTTTTAAACTATACATTTCATCTATTTTGATCAAAATTTATTTAAAAACTGATTTTAATCTACATCGAACAGGGGCTTAATTACAAATTTTTCTTTTACATAAAAATTTGGATGAAAAAAGAAAGAAAATGTTATGATTAATACAATTTTAAGGTGTTTGATTGATTTTTATTTTTCATGAAAAATATATTTTCAAAGTTGGTTATGTGATCATATTTTTCTCTAAAATAAGAAAATATTTTCTTTGTGGGGATAAATTTTTATTTTCTATGCAGTTCATACTTCTTAAAAACTCAATTTTATGGAAAAATACAATATTTTTTAGGTTGAAATCAAGCAAATCAAAAACATTTAATTAACAAATTTTGCAAATAAATTATAGACAATTCAAGTTTTATGAACTTATTTTCTTTTCATACAAGTTTCATAATTGCGATCAAACATACCCTAAGTAAAAATTAAATGGGTCAAAAACTACTTTAGAAATACGTAAGCAGCCCATATTATCCACACTTCCATTTTCCTTTTAACCTAGGCCGCCTTAGTTTAGTTTCAGGTCTAGTTCCACTCTTTTCCAGTTCTCCCTCGTCCAGTGTCATTTCCCTCTCTCATAAATGGTAGGGCTCCTGTTGTTGATGGAACTCCAAAACTTCAAGAAATCCCGGCTCAATTTTGAAGTAATCGATCACAATTATCCAACCAAAACCCAAACCAAATAATCTCAAAACCCGGTTGCTCCAAGGTGCCCACAAAAGGTAGAGAGTGTGAAATTATGGAAGCTCAAAACACAACCACAAAGGCTGGAGAAGACAAGCACAAAGCAAGACTGAGAAGCACGAAGCCAAGAGGTTCAGTTTTCTCTCAAACACGGCTACCAAAACTTTTACACTAACTGCAACAGTAACGGAGCAATACATATAAAGGGGGGGATTATGTAGAGGCTTTTAGGTTAGAAAGAATGAGGCTCAATAGGAAATATAAATGGGTCGTCGCCCAAAAGCCATCCAAGTGTTTTAGGTTGGACCATGAGCAGCACTAATTTAATTAGGCTACTTCAAATGGTCCAAATAGGTTGTAGAATCGATCTGAATAATTGTGGTGTCGATATTTCACTTCACTCATCGGCCAAGGATTATGAATTATAATCCAAAAACAGTTTAACATCATCGCCCGGGATTTATTGGGTATAAAAAACCTAACAAATCTCCACATTGATACATAATAAATCTGCAAGCAAACAAAACACAAAATTTATACTTGTATAATCAAGGTAACTAATAAAATTGGTATCGCAGACCTTACCTTGTGTTTCGAACCTGAAACATACCCATACCTGTTTCATGTACTCACCAGGGTTAAGATCAAGAACACCCAAGTAGAAGCAGATAATCACAGCAATCAGTCAAAAAACAAATAAATATGGGATGGAGATATCATATAAGATAACACATATCTTTTCAAAAAGACACGTTCATACAAAACAACAGATTAACACCGAGTTAATCAAGCACACGGTCAATATATATACAACAAATGCATAAATGACCCCACGGAAAGATCTCGACACACTTGTCCTATCTCATTCCGTGTTGCTCACACATTGAGAATACATATCTCACCTCATTGCCCACCATGCTCACTAGACGGATCACTCAACTCATGTCTAATTAGTAAATCTTTATAGATCCTAAGTTCTCGGGATAATCCTCTATCACTACATCACTTCTCCTAACCTACATCGATAATAGGTCTCCACCTAACAGAATTGATATTAGTGCCTCTCTCACATTCCACCTGATCAGGGTCTCTTCACAGATAAATAATTCTAAATATTTAATCACCTCTCCCCTCATGATCCAAATGTCATACTCCACATCCTCGGTACAAACCACCATATACCCCTAGGCATCTATACTCCACCTTACCAAAAGACATGCAACACACTGCCAATACATCTTAACCCACTATGTATGCAAATAATTATACAAAGTAATAAGATCACTCCAAGTCATGCCAATGCACATATCAAACACATTGAAAATGCAACATATAATCATGTAATGAAATTGAGAAATCACATACATGCTGAAATGATTAAATGCGGATGTACATTCACTAACTAGGTTTACACTCAATAAACCTCACCCTATAACCAAATTCGTCTCGTCTCCCATCTTACCATTGTGCTTATCCTTTTTTCTTTTTAGGACAGTCTCTAATAAAGTGTCCAGTCTTACTACAACTGTAATACCGTCTACCACTAGACTTGTCATATCCCTTGTTCTTCTTCTTGTCACCCTCATCACTTAAGTCACTACTCGAATCACCATTTTCTTGAGCTCTACCCAAGCTCATCTGCTTAAACTTCATTCTACTCCTCGTAATATGCAACTCACCACTTCTCTTATTCTCTTTTTCAGTTTTAATCTCTATCTCCTTACTTCTAAGAGAATCTACGACAATCTCATGTGTTAAAGTGTCCCTACCATACTTAATTACATTCTTAACCTCTATATATGAATCAGACATAGAATTCAATAAATAATGGCTTTATACGTATCAGACACAATCTTATCATAATTAACGATGTCTTGAACCAAATTGTTAAAAACATCCAAATTGTCATCAAGATCCTTTGGATGATCTATTTTAAAATTGAAAAATCTTTCAAGCAAATACAATTTATTAGGAGTAGACTTAAACAAATATAAGTCCTCCAACTTTTGTCAACATTCTTTGGTAGAATCAAGTTTTTCAACTTTTCTCAAAATAGTATCGGATATGTGTAAAATAATTGATATGTAAGCAAGTTCATTATATTTTTCTTTTTGTGTTTTTGTTAAATTTAGAGGAAATTTGTCATTTATGGCATTTGAAACTTTTTATTGAACCAAAATCCCCTTCATCTTTTGTTGCCAAATTGAAAAGTCCAATTTCCCATTGAAAATTCTAATTTCGAAATATGAAGATATTTTGAAAAGAAAAAAACAAAGCAGCCAAAATGCATAAATATGTCACACAAAGTAATCATAAGGCAACAAAATATACCGTTTTAGATTCTCAGGATTTCGTGAGACTCAAGATCTCAGATCAAGGGGATGTTCAAACGGGTTAAGTTTAGCTGTTCTAATGAAATATTCAATGCAACATGAAGATATATCAACAAAAGATTCAAATTCTCACGCAGTTAAACACAAAAGTAATTATTAACTTGTAGTTAAATCCAACACTTCAAAATAGAGCAAATAATTTCTAAATTTATAGCACAAGCAATTGTTACCCTTTCACGGTAACACCCAATCATAATGTCACCCCACATGATGACATGCTAATGCTGAAATTTAAACGGGATTGGTCAATTTACCAGAGCAGACCAATATGAGTCCGTAAATTACGAGAGATGCCAATTTTCTACTTTAGGAATTGCAGCAACCAATTGAATACCAAACTGAAACACAAATACCCATGGGAAAAATCATCCAATTTTTCCTTTTGTAACTTCAAACACGAAACCAAAATATCAATACGTTCAGGAAGTCAAAATAAGCACACTACCTAAAGAAACAGTTGCCTGAAAACGTCCAACGCGCCTACACGTGCCTTTGTCGGAGAACCACGCGTTGCCTACCACTGTCAAACTTACGCGCCGGACCCCAAGAAGCGCCTCCTCTTGCACAGTCTACCGTGGTCTCCGTTCTTCCAATCGACCGCTAGTTTGGCCGAAAATTGCGTTTGCAGGTAAGATTATTTGGGAAACCGCAAACAACCTTCTACTTCGTCGATTTCTCGTCGATTTCACATCAATCACTGCTCTGATACCAAATGTTGTTGATGGAACTCCAAAACTTCAAGAAATCTGGGATTAGTTTCGAAGTAATCGACCATAATTATCCAACCAAAACCCAAACCAAATAATCCCAAAACGGTTGCTCCAAGGTGCCCACAAAGGGTAGAGAGTATAAAATTATGGAAGCTCAAAACACAACCACAAAGGTTAGAGAAGAATGAGAAGACAAGCACAGTCAAGCACAAAGCAAGACTCGGAAGCACGAAGCCAAGATGTTCAGTTTTCTCTCAAACACGACTACCAAAACTTTAACACTAATTGCAACAGTAACGGGGCAACACGTATAAATGGGGGATTAGGTATGAGATTTTAGGTTAAAAAGAATAAGACCAATATGAAATATAAATGGGTTGTCAGCCCAAAAGTAATCCAAGGGTTTGAGTTTGACCATGAGCAGCACTAATTTAATTAGGATATTTCGAATGACCCAAATAGGTTGTATGATCGGTCTGAATAATTGTAGTGTCGATATTTCACTTCACTTATCGGTCGATACCTATAAAGTATAATCCAAAAACAGTTTAATATCATCGCCCGAGATTTATTGGGTATCAAAAATCTAACAGCTCCGATGACTATTGGGCGATCGCGGGAAATGGAAGCAAAGCTTTGTTACGTACTTCACCCACTTTTATTCTTTGTTTTGAATAGAAAGTCAACAATTTGAACCCGTAAAAATTGCTTTTTAAAATATCTAAATTAACTTACTCATTCATAATTTGAATTGAACATTATTTTAAAATTATATCTAAAGTATATTTCTATCATCAACTACGCTCTTAATATTTGAATTAGACTTGTAATAATCATGCTACCTGCACAATCTTAATTGACAATTTTACGTTTGACAGTATCACATTCGTCCATTTTAAAAACTGTTAAAAAATGTTTTTAAATTAACGGTTCAAATATTGACAAAACCAAAGTTGTCAACTATGATTGTCAATAAAAAATGTACTAATTAGAGATGATAAAAAATACGTTTAACCCAATACCCATGGGCACGTCTTGAATAGGACGGAGATTACCCGTCTAATCAATTAAACGGGACAAGGCTGGATGGGGATAGTTCCTCAAAGCGAATAGGGACGAGTACGAGAAACATAATCCCTCTCCGTTTAAAGTTAATTTCAAATATATAGTTTTTATGAAACAAAAAGAAAAGATTTATCATCATTTTTTAAGTGAACGTGAATTGCACTTAAAAAAATTGAAAAAAAAAATAAATTCACTAACTAAAGAAATAAACAAAAAATAAAAAAATAAACGAGACAATAAATTGGGCTGGGGACCTTCCCTACCCTTTCTCGACCCGATCTTGTACCATCCCGTTTTAATAGGGTATGAGGTATGACAATGTAACAAAAATACTCGACTACATGAAAGACGGGAGTGATCGACCTGCCTTAAACTTGCCCAATTGCCATCCATAATACAAATAGCTTAATTGGCTATATAAATAAAGGAGAAAAGTAGTTGGGGTCCCTAACTTTTCAAAACTTAGCATAGATTACCCAGACTTTTTATTTTAACAGTTGGAGACCCAAACATTTACTTATCGTTGCATATGGAAGATATGTGGATAGAATCAGTCCATCCAGCCGTTAGTTTAAAAAAAAAAGTAGCAATTTGACCACAACTTTAACAATTTCAAAGGAGGAGAAGGGGATGAATTTTTTCTTATTTTATTTATTTATTGTTTAATTAAATTTTATTTTAATTATGTTTATGTGAAAATATGTAAAATGACTATTTTGCCCCTTTGAATTTGTTAAAAATATGGCAAAATTGCATTTTTTTTAGTCAACTAACGGATAGATGGAAGGATTCCATCCATTGTCCTCCATCGGCAATGGAAAGTAAAGGTTTGGGTCTTCAACTGGGAAAATGAAAAGTTTGGATAATCTCTACTAAATTCTGAAAGGTGAGGGAGCCTAACTGCTATTCTCCATGTAAACAATGAGTCGGCCATCCCCAATCTATTAATCTGATACACGTGGACGCGATACCCCATGATTGTAACCGTACAAGTGTCACACAAGTGGAGAATACAGCAAGGCCCAATCCAATCTCCAAGTGACTGAATTGGGCCCTACCCAATTGAGTACATCACCTTCTCCTCATTTACATTCTTATCTACATACTCTGAAAAGAAGTTATTGAAAGTGACAATTGGGCCCCATCCAACTTTGCGGCCACCGTAGAGTACCCTCCACGTTGCACGACCCAGGTCACAATCTTGGTCCCATGGGCTTCAGAGGTTGCGTGGTGGACGTTTTTTTAGTTGCGTGGCCATTTTTGACTAAGACTTTTGTTTTATTTATCAGACACGTGAATGTCCCCGAATGAAGCTGGTGGACACGTGGAGTGATCTCATTTGTTTACTAAGAATCATAAAGATTTTTTATTGGTTTATTATTAATTTATTTGAGTGGTGTTTTTGATTGGCCGGCAATGAAAATCAATCTTCTTGGAATTTACTTTTTATTTTCTTAAAATAGTAAAATTATTGTGTTCATATTAAGCTCCTATTTGATCGAGATTAAAATCATATATTTAATAAATTTTGATAAAAATTAATAAAATTTATAGTAGAAAAGTCGTGAATAACATAAAATATGTGATTAAAATTAATTATTGACTTTAATTTAAATTTTAAAAAATTAATCAATATCAAACAGGCTAATTCGAACAATTTTTGCTCCTGTCTTTTAAATTCAGCTTGAGTACAACTGAATTGATTTCAATACTTGGTAGTTCTTGCTCGGTTGGATATTTGACCATCTATAACACATAAGACATGGCACGTGTTGACAAGAGATCAACAATTGGTGAAATCTATACAGAGTTGAATCAAGATTGAACTTGTGTTAAAAATTTAGATTTTAAAATTTTGAGGTGAATCGATTGATTCTTTACTTATTATTATATGATTTTCAATTTTTCAAATTTTCAAATCCGAGTCGAGTTAGTCAGTCCCATAGAAAAATATTAAAATCTTGAAAAATAGTAGAATATTTAACGTGCCATTTTTGTTTTTGAAAGTAAAATGTCAACATCAATAGCGAGCTAAAAAGTCAGTGCTTATAGAAAGCAGTTGGGTGAAGCCTTTAAACTTGAAAAATCTTGACTTTAGGGGATAAACCCCTCAAATTTTCTTCCTTCCATTGGTTGGTATTCAAACTTTATTAGATACATTTTTGAAAAACTTGCTGATAGGAGAACGTTGGAGTAAAGCCTCCCAACTTTAGAAATGTGGTCGAATCTTTGGCTTTCAATCCTTGTACGTATAACACGTTAACTAATCATTTAAATCAGTATCTTACTTTTTGATTTGTACTGTTTTAATTGATATTTTAAATGAAATTGATCATGGTACTCGAATGACGAAGGTTTAGTTAATTGAGAATACACTTTTTTGTTTCTGTGACCTTATCGATTGGTAACTAACTTATAGTTAAGTAATAGTTAAGTTTTTTATGTAACTCAAAATTTACTAATGGATTTTTAAAAATTAATATACCAAGTAAGTTTTTTTATTTTCATTTCAACTCGAGGACGATGATTTTCCGAACTGACACAGAATCGTAAGCTGCTTTTCAACTAACGTGTAATTTCCTTTTTCTTAGTGTCAAGATATAACAAAAATCTAAGCCTCTTTTCAACTAATTTGTTGAATATTTCTTTTGAGGCATAAAAGATAGAACCAACCACTTCATGCACCTTTGAACAAGCACCCAAATTTGGCATTCTTTTTCCTATTTACTAGTGTATGTCTATCAGATGGTGCAGAAATACCTAGAATTGAATGCCAAACGTATAAAAATACATCTCATAATGTATTTAACCATAAAATAAAATAAAAATTGACACCTCAATCTCGACTTTTTGCCACCTCGGCTATAGTATGTTCTAAAGGTTGAGCTGTTCAATCATTTAAGCCGTAAGTGAACTCAATTCAGTACATAATCTTTTCATTCAGGAAGTTATTAACAACTGTTAAACTTCCAAATTTTGTGAGAAATAAATGCAAATCAAGATCTTCGAAGAAACAGAAAGTTACATTACTGACTATAAGCTCATTCACAATATATTATTCCATTAAACACATCACCAAAACGCGTAGCTAACTTGTACAAAGTACACTACTCAATAAGAGACCATAACCAAGTGGTCTGATCTTCAACTGGGAATCCCAAATTGCATGAATTCAGTTGTAAATCACCATAACATTCATCATCTTCAAGTTTCACAAAGCACGGTGGGGGCATAAGGGTCCTGCTCAGGTTGTCTTCTTCGTCTTGAGAGAAATCCGAGTCGAAAATATGCGAAGAATCGGACGGCTCTAAGAAAGAGGAAGGAATCCCATCTGTATAATGCGGGCTATCTGAATCAAAAACATCACTTTTTGCAGAAGTTGCATCTTCTTGTTTGTAAATCACCATTGGAATATTTGATGCATTTGGTGAGACAGAACTGGGAAGTGGCTTGTTTGGTTCTGAGCCTGCTTGTAGTGGACTTCTTGTATCACATGGCTCTGATTTTGGCTTCCCTCTCTCTCTCTGATGCAATTTCTCTTTGAGCAAATGAACCTATAAAGGGAAAAGGACGATCCATAAGACAAAACAATCAAGAGACCGTTAATCCACCGTGTCTAAAACCTTAAACTACTAGGAGTCTTCAACATGCCCTTGACGTGCTCATCGAATTCAAATAAGTGCACAATTTTCGTAAGCCGTTCAAACCATGTACAAACTACTAAAAGGGGTCTTTTAACAAGCCATTGACGTGCTGGAGATATACTCAAATTCAAATAAGTGCACAATTTTCATAAAAGGTTAGGGACGACTCAAGACTTCTGTTGCTCTCATACCATGTTAAAAATTACACCACATAGAAAGCGTTTTTGAAAGAGGAATGTCAAAATCAGACAGAAGATAACAAATTCATGTTAGCAGTCCCTCTCTATTAGGAGATAGCTTAAGCTCTACCATGAGGTGGTTCAACTTCAGATGCCAGAACAGATACGATTTGAACTTTTTTAAACCTTAACAAGGATCCAACTTATCAATAAGCAATTAACGCGACTTGCACTTGAATTCAACAATGCTGAATGTTATGGCAGATCAAACAGATTACCTCATTTTTCAATTCTTCATTCTCTTTGAAGAGGCTATCATGATCAGCTTTAAGTTTATCATAAGTTGCTTTCAAAGAATTATAATCCTTCTCCAGCTGCTTGGTTTTGTACCTAGCTCTCCTATTTTGATACCATATAGCAACTTGTCTAGGCTGCAAACCAATTTCTTTTGCAAGCTGAATCTTTCTCTCAGGTTCTAGCTTGTTTTCCACCTCGAAACTCTTCTCGAGAAATCGCACTTGATCGGGCGAAAGTCGCCTTTTCTTCTCTGGTTGGCGAAAGCACCCATCGTAATCCTCACTTCCATTTTCTTCCTTGTCAAAGAATGGCCTATCCGTCGAATTATCTCCTCGAATATCTTCAAAATTAACAATGGATGTAGAGCCTGAAACTGATCCACCCACCATCATCATTCATTGAATTCTTGAAATGATATATTTTCTATATTAATTTGCTAACTCGCAAACAATATATTGGACTTTACTGGATACTAATCATACAAATTATTTAATTTTCCAATCTCAAATATTGAGTCCAAGAAATTCATAATCAGTAGTAGTGTACAAGATCAAACGAATGAATCGAAAGCATAAAATCAGATGATTGCTGTGCTTAACAGTTAATTTCTAAAAAACGTAATTCTGAGAAACTTAAGTTACTTTTGAACACCACAAACATGCTCTGTCCTTCAACTTCAGTTTACCACTAATTCAAAAAGGGAGAACAATTAACAACTCTGTCAAACATTAAAATAATGTGCCTAAACCTGTAAAAGTTTGATCCCAGAATATAAAATCATAATAAGCAACAATTTATTATAGAATCCTCAAACCATAATTTGATCTCATCATCCCAATTCAATTTACTCAAGCATGAAGATAAGCTAAATTCCAACTTGTCAAAAATTCGAAATCTCAAGAAAATAATGCAGAGCATTTTACAATTGCAACAGCCAACAAGTGAAAAAGTAAGAAAATTACCATGAAAAGAAGGGGAAGAACTGGGGATCCAAAGAGAATCAAGAACTTCAGAAGCACAAAGAACCTTTTCATTTTTAAGTAAAACAGAAGTCATTTTAGAACTATCAAACACCATCCCATCACCCTCCATAGCTTTAACTTTTGGTTTTTAATGAGTTTTTTTCGTGGGAACCGAGAAAAGTAGCATAAATTTCAAGAATTTCAAGGCCTGTGACGAAAGAAAGTAATTATGAGCATAATGTTTATGTGGGAGTACCGAGGGCTCACACCCATCAGTCACCTGTGGCAGAGGAGAGAGAAACAAGAGAGAGAGCTCGTGAAATATGAGTGAAGACTTCGAACTATGGGTGTAGTGTGAGAGAGAGAGAGAGAGAGAGAGAGATTTCTTCTCTGGGAAAGGGAGCTTGAGGGGGATTATAAGGAGCTGAGTGCAAGGAGAGTTTCTTGTAGGATTGGAACGCATTAGCCTAAGTTACTTATTTACCCTTGCTAAGAATTTTGTTTGCTCCCATTTTTCAAAATTCATTTTTAATCACACATTTTAAAAGTTCATAACTTTTAACAATTTTTTTAATCACATATTACTTTAACCTTTATTAAAATTTATTAAAAATCTTATCGTTAACTAAACCAACCAGGGGCTTTGTGCATAATGGGATAATTGCAATGAAACTCCACGATGTTTTAAATTTATGCAGATGAGTTCCTAATATTATTTTCTCAACTTCTATATCTTATGTCTTTTTTTATTATTAAGGCGAGAATAGACAATATGAAAAATAATAACAAGAATATAAGATTTACGTGAAAATTCAATTGGAGAAAAATCATGGATAGATAAGGAGATTCACTAATATCAAATATGAAATATTACAAATTGTGTAGGATACTTTTTCAAGAGGTTTACTTCTCATATATATAATACAAAGAAGAGTCTAACATATATTGGCGTCCTAGCAGCTGTTTGACAATTATTATTTGAGAAAAATAATATTTTGAATAGAGATTTTTAGGAAAATGTGTGATTAAAAATTAAGAAATTTTTTTGGATTTACATGTAAAATATTTTAGTGTGTGAATACATGGTTGAAAATAAGTATGTAAAAAAAGAGTTTTGAAATAATGATTGTCAAATAGGAGCCTAATAAATAGGCCAACAAATAATGAATGTCAAACAAGAGCCTAATATGCCTAACAAATAACGGAGTGTTTTGAGGTAGAATAGGAGTGTAAAAACTGTCAAAATCATGAATAAATTTCACCTAGACAACACCATTTCTCGAGCGGTCGTCTCGCGGCAAGCGATAGTCCCATGACCACTCGAGCGTCTGGCGTAGAGAACGAGTGGTCAGTAAATTGCTTTTTCCACTCGAGCATCCCTCCAATGAGCATCTTTGTGCGATGACTTCTCGTTGCTTACGTCTTTCACTTATTTATGACTTCTTCAATGCATATTATCAACTCTGAATAGAACTCCCAAATAAAAATTCAGGTAACAATCGAACTCTAACGAATTTTCACATTGACACGAATTCCATTGCAAGGGATGAAAAACCTCACTTTAAAAAAAATCTTCACCTTAAGACAAATTCCAATATAAGGAATAAAACTTAGCTCATCTATAAAAACTGTTCAACAGAAAATTCTCTACCCAAAAAATTCTCCAACAAAACTCTCTATCTTTTCCACAAAAGCCTCTAAAACAAACTCAATAGCAAACATCAATCAAATCCAAGCAATGATCAAACTTAAATATAGGGAGTGACTTGGTCATCATATAAATTGAATTATCTTCTATACCAACTTTGCTTACAACAGTATCACAACGAGCAATAGCATAACAACTAACTCCATCTGAAAACGTAGAATATTTTTTACTAGACTCATTACATTCGGCCACACTTATCAAAGTATACACAAACAAATCAGCCTTATAGTACCTCTGTGGATGTCTAATATCTCTTCTATGTCTGTCTGTAGCAATAGAATAATGTGATATAGCTGGTGGCGACGGCAAAACGATACTACCTTTAACTTCTAAACTAGACTGTTATGTAGACTCTAGTATAGACCGTGAATCAATCCCAAACTCCACCTGTTGTTTAACTTCTGTTGATTTGTATTACTAAATTCTATAGAACCCTTCACGACATATAATTGGGTAGACATTTGCTTGTTTTAAATACAACACATACATATTTGCTAAATTTCAGGACTCCACCTTCACTAGTGAAGCAGTAACCTTTTGAATCAAAAGTACACAAAGATATAATATTTCTCTTCAAATTTATAACATGTCTCACATTACCAAGTATCCTAATATCCCCATCAAACATCTTAATTCTGACTATTCCAACACCAATTATCTTACAAAGCTCATTATATTTCATTACTATAACACCTTTAGAACTGTTTCATATGTGGAAAACCAATCCCGATTAGTTCACATACGAAACGTACAAGGTGAATTAAATGTCTAATCTTCACAAGGTTTGAAGTCACCGTAAAAAATAACTAGAAGTTCTCTATCACTATGACAATCTTCTGCAATGTTGTCTTCACCTGAATCTTCTGGTAGTTTTCTCTTCTGATTTGTAGCAACTAATTTATTCTTATTTTATAACTTATAACAATCAAATTTGATGCATCCTTTTTTCTTGTAATAATTACAAATTTTATCGCTATTATTAGACTACGATCTGCACCTTACATAACCACCATAAACAGCAAACCCTATCCATGAGCTTTAGATCCAATTACAAGTTGCTTCATCTTCCTATTTGAAAACAGAGCATCATACTTTATCAATGGTGAGTCTATCATGACTGTACAAAATCGTGTGTTTGAAAAACATATATGAAAAAGGTAGCGAACACAACAAAATCAATTCTAAATCTTTTTCATCATACTTGACCTCTATGGTCTTCAGATCAGGGATGATTTTCTTAAAGACAGTTTGATAATCTTCTATAGACATGTCTTATGTCATATGATGAGAATACAATCGCTACTTCAGATGTAATTTACTAGTTAAACTTTTTATCATGCATAATTGCTGTAATTTTAATCATAACTCAGTGACGGTTTTCTCCTTTAAAATGTCCTGAATAATTTGATTTTGATAGATAAAAATAAATTTGGGATAGGGCCTTTTGATCATTACGTTATTTCTCCTTCAGTGTCCAAGTTGATGGCATCTTATCAAACCCTAACAAGAATCATTAAAGTCCATCTAATCAAGCACTATTTGCATTTTTACCTGATATAGCGAAAATCTAGTATTGCGATCTAAAAGCGAAATTTCATACTTCATACTTGTCATGTGAAAAATCGGGCATTGCTCTGATACAAGTTTGTTACAATTAAGGCGAGAATATTCAATATATGCAAAATAATAACGAAAGCACAAAATTTACATAGAAACCCAATTTGGGAAAAAAAGTCACGGATAGAAGAGGAAATTCACTAATATCAAATATGGAGGATTACAAATTGTGTAAGATAATTTTTCTAAGAGGTTTGCTCGTCATATATATCCTACATAAATAAAAGAGTCACTTTAGTTGAGCCGAGCCGAGCCAAACCAAATGGCTTTATGGCTCGGCTCGGCTCGGCTAGGCTAAGCCTTTTTTTATTTATTTACATTTGATTCAGTATTTTAAGCGTTCAACTCGGCAAGCCTTTTATTTATTTATTTATCTATGTTTGATTCAATATTTTAAGTTAAAAGTATTCGTTTTAAGCGATTTAAATTTGTTGAAAATGTTGAAGTGCGACCATGATAAATATATGATTGATAAATTTTAAATATCAAAATTTGAAGTGCGACCATGATAAATATATTATCGATAAATTTTAAATATTAAAATAATTTTACATTAATTGTGAAACGAAAAGTCGTGATTGTTTATATTTCTTTTCAATCCAAACCTCATTACAATGTTTTTTTTTCGAACTTTATTTTGTTACAATTTTTCGTTTGATTCGATATTTCACTATATGAATATCTATTTGGATCGATTTCAATTTTTTTTAAAAAACTTAAAATGTGATAATAATAAATATATTATCGATTAATTTAAAATATAAAAATGGCTTTATGGCTTGGTTCGGCTAAGCCTTAAAGCCATTTTTATATTTTAAATTAATCGATAATATATTTATTATTATCACATTTTAAGTTTTTTAAAAAAAATTGAAATCGATCCAAATAGATATTCATATAGTGAAATATCGAATCAAACGAAAAATTGTAACAAAATAAAGTTCGAAAAAAAAACATTGTAATGAGGTTTGGATTGAAAAGAAATATAAACAATCACGACTTTTCGTTTCACAATTAATGTAAAATTATTTTAATATTTAAAATTTATCGATAATATATTTATCATGGTCGCACTTCAAATTTTGATATTTAAAATTTATCAATCATATATTTATCATGGTCGCACTTCAACATTTTCAACAAATTTAAATCACTTAAAACAAATATCTGTAACTTAAAATATTTAAGTAAACGTAAAAAAAAAAAGTTTAGCCGAGTCGAGTCGAGTCGAGCCGAGCCATAGAGCCATTTTTATATTTTAACTTAATCGAAAAAAGAAGAAGTTAAAATAACTAATAAACTCGAAAAAATTGAAAAAAACTTATCAAACGTATAAAAAAAAAAAGCCGGGCTGAGCTATAAAGTTATTTTTATATTTTAACTTAATCGACAATATATTTATTATTATCACACTTTAAGTTTTTTTTTTAAAATTGAAATCGATCAAAATGAATATTCATATCGTGAAGTATCGAATCAAACGAAAATTTGTTGGAAAATAAAGTTCGAAAAAATAACATTAGAATGAGGTTGGTATTGAAAAGAAATATAAATAATCACGACTTTACGTTTCACAATTAANTAACTAATGTTTAAGACAAATAATGTTTTTTATATTAACGCTATCATATAGCCAACTACACTATGGCATGTGCACGTGCGTCTTACTAGTAATATAAAGAAGAGCCTAACATAATTGGCCTAATATAATTGGCCTAACATATAGTGGAATGTTTGAGATAGAATATGAATATGATAACTGTCAAAATCGTGAACACATTTCACCCAGATAACACCACTGCTTGAGTGGTGGTCTTGTAGCTTGTGAGCAGTCCCACGATCGCTCGAGCACAAAGCGCACGAACAGCAACCGGTCAATAAACTACCTTTTTTGCTCAAGCATTGCATTAGCGTCCAGCGAGTGTCTTCACGCGATGACTTCTCCTTACTTACGTCTTTGACTTCTTCTAAACTTATCTAGCACATATTATTAAATCTCAAATAGAATTCGTGTCACAACAGAACTCTAACATCTTTCAAGTTTGAAACTTTGATTTTTGCTTAGCGAGGTCTATTTTGAGGTTAGGTCGGTTCTCGAATCTATGATCGCAAGTATGTTAATAATGATAATTTGAATTTCTAATCCTCTTTGATTAAACCACTTAAAAATGCTTTAAAGAGGTGTGGAGTTCTCTCATTTTCAACATTATCAAGAGAAAGGTTTAGTCACAATTCATGTAATGACTTGGATAAAACTGAAAGAGACATGAGAAAACAAACACAGTAAAAATTGCCAATTTTTATTCAATCTTATCTGTTTCAACGTATAAAACATGTCATAACAAGCTATACTACAAAATTAATTGAATGTACCGCTCACAACCACCTAATGTTTAATTCTTTTTACATTAAGTAGAGCCATCTAAATCATATTATTACATTTTGAAGCTTGTAATATTAACATGTTATATTAAAATCTAAATAAAAGAAATTAAAATCAAATTATAAAGTATATTCACTGTTAATTTGTTAAAACCATACTCTTTTATTATATTTACTTATAACTATTTTATTCTGCATAGAATATTACTGTTGAACCATACATGAAAAGTATTTTATGTACAATCATTAGTTAAGATTTTGAATATTATTTATTTCAAAGAGCACCAAATTCTTCTAACAATTTTTAATTGCATTTTAAAATTAATTCGACTAATTGATTTGTACTTCTATTGTGTATTAAATGAAAAATAATTTACAGAAACAAGATAAAAAGTAAATTTTAAACAAAGATTTGATGGGATCATTTCTTACAAGAATAATGATTTTTAAGGTAGTTCATGATTTATTAGACGTAAAAATTGCTCTAATAATATATTCACAAGCAAAAATTATAGTAATTTGGCTCAAACCAAGGGGTCGCTTAGCCTCAGTTTAGTTAGAGTCCGTTTGAACCACATTATTATAGAATGAGAATGAAAAATATAGTCATTATTGAGCCACACAAGAGATAGAAATTCAAAATTGATGGTTTGATGTAATTGATAACGGCCATATTTTTCATTTTTATGGAAGAAAAATGAGAAACAAATAAGGGCTTAGCTAAAATTTATTTTTTTAGTAAATTGTGATAAAAATTGATAAAACACGTGATTGAAAAATTTGATAAAATTTGCAGGTCTTATAAATGTATGATTAAATTAATTGTTAAATTTGAATTAAATTATTATTAATTTTTTTGGTTAAACCAATTGGGGACTCAGTATAACGCAAATTGCCAATTGGGCCACGGGAGATAGGAGAATTTGATCTAAACTAATTGATGCGTAAATGGCTCAATGTGAGATCAACTAATATCTTCATGCCACAATTAATAATTTGATGTATGACAATAAAAAATTATCATATTAATACATCAAATCATTAATTGTTACATATGATGATCACGATAATAAACGACTGCAAATAATATTACTCTTAGTATACAAAAGTGAGTGTTAATTCAATAATATAATTTTTTCTCTGATTTTATGCAGATATTTTTGCCAAATTACTTTTTAATTCCTTTTAGGAAATACTTTTGGCCTTTCTGCAACGCGAGACTCATATTTTTCTATCCTTCTAAAAGTAAAAATTGAAAAAGAATAACAAAGAGAAGGTGATGTGGATGGAAAAAGTAAATTTTGATGTAGACTTTGTAATTAGCCTAAAGTTCAGGGACTAATAATCGAATTAAAAGGTGAAAGAGAAATCTGCTCAGTGGACTGGTGGGGAAGACAACAAAGGCAAAGAGTCCAATCAGTCAGTTTCGAGATGGAGCTCTAGAATTTAAGTGAACTTTATGACTCAACAGTACCCACTTCTCGTGTGTAGCTCGACTACGTACACTTGCTTAGAGGTGTTAATCACATCTCCTTAAATTGAAACAACTCATATATGAAGCGTCTGCATGACTTTCTTATATATATATATATTTTTTTTTTTTTAAGGTTTTCTTTTTGTTTTATTTTTTGTCAAACTTTGTCTCAATTATGCTTTACTGAGTTAGTCCACCACATTAATCAACCAATGTATTCCCTTTGAGAGGGGATAGAAGTAGTGGTGGCAATCGAGTCGAACGGCTCGTCGGCTTGATCGCTCGACTCGTACTGTAGCAGCTCACGAACTGCTCGGGCTCGTTTTTAACCAATGTATTCCCTTTGAGAGGGGATAGAAATAGTGGTGACATCGAGTCGAGTGGCTCGTCAGATCGATCGCTCGACTCTTACTGTAGCAGCCAACGAACAGCTCGAGCTCGTCAAAAAATGAGCTCAAGCACGAGCTGAGCGG